>CM077018.1:36867758-37093218 GCA_039090855.1 Macrothele yani
CTTTTGATATAGTCGAAAAAAAGTACGCACCATAATCAGATATTCGCTTGGTGTTGTTTTTCCTGTTAAAACAATGTTTGCCATTTTTCCTTCTTTTATTAATAATATTTCTCTTTTTGCATTTAGAAATGCTAATTCCATTATTTTCATAGCGTTCTTTAATTACCTTATTTTATTAATAATATTTCCCTTCTTTTATTAAAATTTCTCTTTTTTGCATTTTAGAAAATGCTAATTCCATGATTTTCATAGCGTTCTTTTTTTAATTACCTTATTTTATTAATAATATTTCCCTTCTTTTATTAAAATTTCTCTTTTTGCATTTAGAAATGCTAATTCCATGATTTTCACAGCGTTCTTTAATTACAGTGTGAGTAATAAATAATGTATTTCACTTAGTAAAGTGCAAAAATCCTAACCTCTATGCACAGCTTGTTTACGTGCGACATTTTCTTAGCCGATGATATTTAACTGCAGCAGGTGTTCCTTTCGTGTCCATCTAACACCCTGTTTCTAGTATCAATTTTTGAACTTCTTTTGTTTTGGCAATTTTTTATCAAATGCGTTTTTAAGTATGTCTGAACATCCTCTGTATGTACATCCCTGGGCGAATCTATCGGCATAATTGAAAATATTTCATAGTAATGAAAGTTCCATAGGGCACTTGAGACTTCTCATATTTCCCTTGTCGCGTGTACCACAATGTAAAACCCTAGTAACGCGTGCTCAGTTATGGAAAACAGATTTCCAAACGTTGAAAATATGACGAGGAGACTAGGGAAAACCTCCAAACCACAGGTTGGAGTTTAAATTTTGTAATATTTTGGGGAAAATAGTGCAGTGCAGTGAAAGGCGCACCAAATTTTTTCTCATTGGAAGTTATTCAAAATGAATCATGAGAAAGCTCCGTTTGTGCACTAGTTGCTTCAGTTAGTTTCCCGGTACTGGAACACGTATTTTTCTCTGATGCCAAGTTATTTCATATCATTGGGATGGTCGTTAGGTTGTTTAGAAATGTACATTTAAAAATTAGTGCGAATTGTTTCACTCGCTTTAATTTATATGTACTCCTCCAGCCGAGCGCTTGTCTTTCTGATGTTTGGCTTGTGTGAGGCGGCTCAGCTACAGAAACTCCATTCTCTTCAGTTCTCAACGAACCCTTATAGTCTTGGCATTGTTTCAGCATGCATTTTAAATCTCGATACTGAGTCTTACAACTCCTGAGGGCAGGAGATTTCGTCTTACCACCAGCTTCAACACCTCGCTCTCTCGTTCTTGGACTCTGCCAGCATGGGCTCCCAGGTCCCGATTGCTTGCGCTGTGCTTGCTCCTAAGCATTTCTCATTTCACAATAACATCATTTCTCTGCATTTGATTGCGGCAGCTGCAGGAGGGCAGTAAGTTTTCCAACTTAGTTGTTTTTCAGATGACATCCTACGACCGTGCCACGTTGAATATCACTGAGTTCTGCTGTACGACCCGTTGTACTGTTCGCGCTTGTCTATGATGTTTACCTGTCGTGGTGCGTGTTTTTATACGTGTATGGTCCACGTCTGTAACGTACATTTGCAAGTCTACTGCTAGAAAGTGTTTGCCGGACACTTTGATGATATAATGTATCAAATAATGAGATAAAAACATTTTAATGCTTTAATCAAATTTCCATTTTCGGTAACATGCAGTTGTACATTCACTACCAGTCATTATCACACCACCAGTTGACGTTCTGCCCAGGAAACGGTTATTCTTGATGAATATAAATTAAATTGAACAAACTCCATATTTTCACGTTTCGTACTTTGTTTCTCTTGAATTCTGCTCTCAGCCAGGCATGTTCTCCGAGCAGACCATTGCCGAAGTTCTATTACAGTAATTTGACGCTCCCACGTCATAAAATCTGCGAACAGCTTATTCAGGGCATATGATGAGGTATTTGTCATTCCCCATACAAAATACTTTAGCTCGTTTTCATCTCGAATTTTGAAAGTTGCACTGGAACCGTATTTCGATGGTCTTCGTTTTTTGCTTAATCCATTTTTTTTGCTTCTATTTTGTTCCTGTTTCAAAATTTTTGATTAATAAGAGTTTGATCTTGTAGCTGTTCTCGGTCATGTCTCAATAAAATTCCTATCAATTTCGAGATACTAGAACATTGTACCTATCAAAAGAATAAAGAGGAATGACTTATACGGCCCTTGGTAACTTTAGTGTTTTAAAACGAGGGTAATTGAAACTACAGCACAAAAAAAAGGCACATCTTGGAAAGTATTTTGTGGCATTTATATTTTTACGAAATTGACATGCAATATTATACACGAATCTCATTTATGCTCTTATATTGTGGTATAACGAGTTTTCAAAAACATTTTGCAAAACATGTGTCTAAGATGCAATGAAAGAAATAACGTAGGGGTCTTCTATCAATGCGTAAGATTCCAGAATTTTGAATCAGTAAAATATCTGAAAAAAGAAAAATAGATATTTATTTTAAAAATTTAATTTAGTACAAATATTTCTGTTTTGTAATCAAGAATTGGCCACCGGTCACGGTGTCTAGAATTTGGCAGAGATCCCTACTGTACGCACATGTGAAGTACACAAAAGATACAGGTGCTAAGAACAGCATTTGTCTTATTTTTCAACCCAACAGACACCATTATATAGCATTTCAAAGTCTCACGTGTGTTCGTTCGACTTTATCTCCTCTCTCCGTTCATAAAACTTATCAAATTTGATCCCCAGTTTAGTTGACCCAGTCTACATTTTAAAAGATTATCAGCATTAACACCGGACGCCCACACGCCTTCCTTTACATTTTGTTGTGGTGCGATTTATATCTCGTAGTGGCACACGGAGAGTCACGACGAGGAACATCAATCAGCCCAACGACACAACGGACTTCTAAAGTACAGCCCGAATATTTCATATAAAATTATTCCGTGTAATTACAAAGAGAAAATAATTTTTATTTAAAAAAATAATCGGTATGAATTGTGTGCAGAGCTTGTTTCTTTGCATTGTAAAGGTGGGTAGGCCCAGGTACATTATATTAGGTAGATTGGTGCATGAAACTCCTTGATCCGTTACTGGGAAATGAAACCAAAGAATTAGTTGAGTTATACAGATAGTCGGACTCCATTTTACTATGTTATACTAATTAGTCTTCAGATTATCAGTGCATTAAATAGTTCTCTAACGGTTCAAAGAAACTTGCAATGAATAGTTGTTTATTTATATAGCTTGTGGGACGCCAACACCAGAAAACTAATTATAAATATAATGATCCGATTTATTGGTGTCTAAAGTAAGAAATCACACAAATTTCACTCCGCAAGCTTTCTCCGTCAACGGACGGCTTCATCAGGCGGTTACATAGAGAATATAGAATCAAAATTGTAGACAGAACGTTAATTCTAATATGACAAATGAAATCATGCGTGAAGACCGCGCGCATAAATAACCACGAACGTGGTGAATACAATATCTTAAAAGCTAATGCAAAAGCAAACAATGTAAACTTTAGGAAAAAACTAGGAATGAAGACCATCTTGCGATGACTCAGCAGATGGTTCCAAGCCACCGCTAGTTCGAAAGAAACATCGGTGTTGCATACATCCTGTTTCGTTAATATCTCAACTGTTTCCCTTATGGCAGCTGTTCTTGCGTCTCCATATTTTGCGATCTTCGAGATATTCTGCCATTGGGGTTGAGCTTGATGGTTAGCTACTTCTTTGGCAAGTGACGTAGAAAGTTTATTTTGTGCAACGTCCCTCTTATGCTCATTCATTCTCTCCTCAAAATGACCTTTTTGTGAGACCTACGTAAAATTTAGTTGAGGAGTCTGGGTATAACAATGGGATGCATTAGATGCCCGCATCTGTGAGCTTCAAGGTACTATTACTTTTTGCTGTGCTGAGGACGGTTGCCATGTGTTTAGAAGCTTTAAGGCCAACATCCAATCCTTTCTTTCTGAAAGGGATTTTTAATAAAATAAGATATTTTTGGGATGTACGGGATCGAACCATCAAATCAAATTTTAAAGGTGCTCTTCTGTTCTGTGTAGCAAGTGTGTTGGCTTCAACTTTCGCTATTGTGTCCTCTACGCGGGAGACGTCAAACCCTCCTGCAAAGGCAAGATCTTTCAAAGACTTAATTTCGGCATCATAGTCAGATTTCAAGGTGCAAAAATCTGTGGCTCGTTTAGCCCGGTATTTGAATAGAGCATACTTGTGTGTTGTTGGGTTGGCTGATCCTGGTGGAATAGGGTTAGGTACGTGCATGGGTTTATAGTAGACTTTGGTAGTGAGTGTACCTGAAATCGATTTCTTCACAAGTACATCTAAATATGGTAACTCTCCTTGATTTTCTATTTCCATCGCAAATTTAATGTCTTCATGTATGTTGTTTATGTCTACCATAAAGTGTTGCAAGTAGGCTTCTCCGTGCTCCCAGACAAAAAAGATATCATCTGCATAGCGTAGCCATACTCTTGGTGTCCTGGGAAGAGTGCTGAGTATGATCTCTTCAATAGGTCTCATGATGGCTTCAGCGAGTATTGGAGACAAGGCTGAACCCATCGGGACTATTTTTGATTGCTTGTAGACGTGGGAGCCATAGGTAAAGAAGTGGGATTCTACAGCTAAGTCAAGAACAGCAAAGATATCTTTCAGAGCTTCTTTATCATAAAGGTTAGCTCCAGCCAGTGTTCGTTTGATGTTTTGCGTTGCTTCTGGTATTGGAACAGAGGGGTAGAGGGAGATAACATCAAAGCTGCCAATAAGTTCATGTTGTGCAATGGTGATACCTTTAGCTTGGAGATGAAGTCATTCGAGGATCTAAGGACTCTGTATGTGTTCGGAAGGAATGGCATAAGAAATGTTGCCAGGGCTTTCTCAAGGTGTGTTGATGGTGCTTGAGAAGCCTACTTGCAAGACTTTATGGTAGACATGAACAACATGAATGAAGACATTAAATTTGCAATGGAAATAGAAAATCAAGGAGAGTTACCATATTTAGATGTACTTGTGAAGAAATTGATTTCAGGTACACTCACTACCAAAGTCTACTATAAACCCATGCACGTACCTAACCCTATTCCACCAGGATCAGCCAACCCAACAACACACAAGTATGCTCTATTCAAATACCGGGCTAAAAGAGCCATAGATTTTTGCACCTTAAAATCTGACTATGATGCCGAAATTAAGTCTTTGAAAGATCTTGCCTTTGCAGGAGGGTTTGATGTCTCCCGCGTAGAGGACACAATAGCGAAAGTTGAAGCCAACACACTTGCTACACAGAACAGAAGAGCACCTTTAAAATTTGATTTGATGGTTCGATCCAGTACATCCCAAAAATATCTTATTTTATTAAAAATCCCTTTCAGAAGAAAGGATTGGATGTTGGCCTTAAAGCTTCTAGACACGTGGACACCGTCCTCAGCACAGCAAGAAGTAATAGTACCTTGAAGCTCACAGATGCGGGCATCTATTGCATCCCATTGTTATACCCAGACTCCTCAACTACATTTTACGTAGGTCTCACAAAAAGGTCTTTTGAGGAGAGAATGAATGAGCATAAGAGGGACGTTGCACAAAATAAACTTTCTACGTCACTTGCCAAAGAAGTAGCTAACCATCAAGCTCAACCCCAATGGCAGAATATCTCGAAGATCGCACCATATGGAGACGCAAGAACAGCTGCCATAAGGGAAACAGTTGAGATATTAACGAAACAGGATGTATGCAACACCGATGTCTCTTTCGAACTACCGGTGGATTGGAACCATCTGCTAGGCATCGCAAGATGGTCTTCATGATTCTAGTTTTTTCCTAAAGTTTACATTGTTTGCTTTTGCATTAGCTTTTAAAATATTGTATTCACCACGTTCGTGGTTATTTATGCGCGCGGTCTTCACGCATGATTTCATTTGTCATATTAGAATTAACGTTCTGTCTACAATTTTGATTCTATATTCTCTATGTAACCGCCTGATGAAGCCGTCCGTTGACGGAGAAAGCTTGCGGAGTGAAATTTGTGTGATTTCTTACTTTAGACACCAATAAATCGGATCATTATATTTATAATTAGTTGTTTATTTATCATTCAACATTGCATTTCTATAAAACAAAGCTCATTCACCAAATTGCAACAGTGTTTCATTTTTAAAAGTACGAAATATAGAAAACCAAAAACAGAACACAATTTTACGCGTGGTAAAACGGGAACGGATAAAAAAAATATTAAAACAGAACAAAAAGCAATGTGAATTACACACATACTTGGGTTTGGTCACACACACTCCAAATTCCATGACCTTCCCTGTACTCAAATATAAATATTACAAGGTAATACTGAAGAGCATAAAAAAGCACATACATTGATTTGCATGATTAAACAATATCTCTTTTCACTTCTGTTATTAGCTTTTCCTGTTTCTAGACCACTAGTTTTTTTTTTCTAGCTCGTGAAACTACAACTGAACATTTTATTTTTTCAAATTCACAGCAAATTTTAATTGCTGTAAAACCCTTTTCGAAAATTTGCATTACATATATATTTTTAAATAAGTACATTAATTCCTGATGCACATGGCCTTTTAATACGAAAAATCTGCTTGGGGCGGGGGGAGGATCGCCTCTTCGTCCTAGCTAGATTCGCTGTTAAATAAAAGAATGGTACACATCAGAGAAGGATGTAGGTTGGTAACGAACAACGAAAGAGATAGCTGATATCTTACCCCGGTCTTTAATGATGGTGACAACTGAAATAATTTCAGTAATTCCACCCACAGCTAATAAAATTTCGTACAAGTAGAAATTTTCACAGAAATCCTGAACCATCCATGTCACTTGAGCCTTGCTTAAGAAAATATCCCATAGCTGCCCCATTCCGTATGGGTGGGTAGCTATCAATATTAACTGTCACATAAGAATAGTAAATTTTTCCTTTTTTAACGGGAAATTGTTCTGCGAATTGTGAAATTAGAAATGCGCGAAACCGCTGATGAGGTGCACTTCTCCTACATCGTTCTTGTTTACATTTTAGAGTAATAGAACTTATTCCATTAGCCAGGGACGTACGTGTCCCGCAGAAAAAGTCAATAATATACTCGTAGTTTCAACGTACAGCTATTGGTCTTCGTGATTGGTTCCGAGTTGTAATCCATTCCTCAAGGCTGATTTCGCGCCATCTAACGGAATTAAGTGGCATACAAATAATTCAAACGATGGGGGCATTATCTAATATTTCATCCTAAATTACTACAGCAAAAAATTCTATTAAATTAGTTTATTGAAGTAAATTGTTTTTAATCCTAAGCGATTTCATGGATTCTTAATATTTTTTTTATTTCTAATTTCATTGTCACTTCTAATCGATTGCCGATGTATTGGTAATCTTTAAAAATTAGTCGGAGCTAATTTATTAGCATTCGTCAATTAATATTAACCACTTTAAGCGGACAGATATTTGAACTCCTGGTGTTCTTTTCTGCTGAGCGACCTGCTTTTTCGGTAATTTGTCACAATAAAATGATTTCCGGTTTCTTAGACAATGAAGTGCCACCGGCTTACTGATGTTCAGGGATGCTGCTCAGTTCTGCATATTATTTTCTGGCATTATTTTTAAATATCAAACTTTAGATTATAGGATACTCAATCAAGCAGAGGTTCCGCCATCTTGTGGATGAGAGAACGCTTGATGTTCGTTTTTGCGGCCGTTGAAAGGAGAAATGGAAAGGTCCCCTAAAAATGAAGACGTATGTGGATGTATCGTTTCATACACCCCATGGTAAATAAAAAGTTTTTGAGGGCTCATGTTCGTCTCTTCACGGAAGGGAAGAAGAGATTGTTTATCATGGCAAATTTTAATTGGAGCACAACAGCCTAAAACTATTTATTAGGTGCGGATGTATTAAGAACTTAGGAATCATTATAACATGCGCATACAAAGAAATGTCACTTTAGTTGAAGGTATCTATGATGGATTTACCCTGTAGGACAAGTGATAAGTGAGCAATTAGTTCTATTTAGGAGTTTTCACATCGTATGCTGGGTATGTTGTGTATAGAACAGAGAAGGAAACGGATCATGGGTCAGAGAATCAACGGATCAATGAGTTGACAATTTTTTGCGGATCAAACGGGTCGGGTAAAGGAGTTCCTGATCCGATGTCACAGTTTTAAATATGATTTTCCTATTCAGCCTCTTGAAATTTGCCCGAATATCCAAGCCTTGACGAATTGGGTAGTTTCGAGTTCATAACACTTTTCATATTGAGCAGTGATATTAGGGTGTGTATGTTTTAATCAGATCATAAAATTTATTGTGCTGTTCTAAAACAGGACGTGATGATGTCATTTGAAATTGTTACAGATAAAACAATTGTACCGATAAAATCTTAATATAAAACTTGACTTTTATACTTATATGATGGTGGTTTTTCAATATTGTATGACGTTTATACTTATATGAAGGGGTTTTTTCATATTATATACACTGGTGTACAAAAATTAAGGACGAGACGGTATTTCGAATGTAACGTCATGCAGAAGTGCTCCACATCGACATAAGATCCCCAAGATGTAAGAATATGGGACAAGTGAGCAAAACCGTCCAAACAAGGAATCCAAAGGATACAAAGGCACTTTATTGAAAAGGTAGCTTCAAGCACAACTAGACAGAAGACAGAAACGTCCATGTGACAGGCAGCTGCCAAGAAACTTCCAGTCTTCAGTAAGGGATATGATCAGCCCTGACTGCGTTGCAGGATTTACAACGTCTGTCCACGCTGAGGACGAGGTTGTGAAGGATCTGTTGAGGCATCGCATCCCATTCCTCTTGTAACGCCAATCGCAACTGCGGAATCGTTGCTGGCGGCTGGTGACGTGCTGCCAAGTATCTCCCGAGAAGGTCCCACACGTGTTTGATTGGATTTAGGTCCGAGGACCTTGCGGGCCAATTCATGCGTTGAATATCTTCACTCTCCAACAGTTCTGCGACAGCCACTGTACGATGAGGTGTAGCGTTGTCGTCCATGAAGAGGAACTTAGGACCCACAGCACCTCTAAACAGACGCACGTGAAGCAAGAGAACCTCGGTACAATAGCGGACACCAGTGACTGAACCTCCTTGGAAGATGTGGAGGTCAGTACGGCTACTAAGCATGATACCGCCCCAAACGAGAACTCCGCCACCTCCAAACATGTCCCTTTCGATGTTGTTGGATGTGTGATTGCGTGTACCCTGCTCTCTCCAGATGTGTATACGTCCAGAATCGCTCGTCAGACTAAATCGGCCCTCATCCGTAAAAAGAACTCGACCCCATTACTGATGTGTCCAGTTCTTGTGTTCCTGGCACCACAGAAACCGCCGTCTCCGATGAGCAGGCGTTAAAGGCACACACCGTACTGGTCGTCGTGAAAATAGACGACCACCTTTGCGCAGCCTCCTGGCCACGGTAAAACGTTATAACGGACGTACAGTTGTCTGTTGCATGTGCCTTGCGATTTCTCCCGTTGTCTGCCGTCTGTCTCTTCTCAACAGAAGAACAATATACCGGTCGTCCGCCGCCGTGGTTGCTCGTGGACGACCACTGCTAAACTCTCGGACAGCTGTTCCTGTCATTTGAAATGCTCTTCAAGCTCGTGAAACGATGCTGTGAGCGATTCCGAACTCCTATGCCACACTAGTCACACTTCGAATTTCTTCCAACTTCCCAATGACGCGACCTCGGGTAAGTCATCCAGATGTCGTCTACTGGGTTGCCTGTTGGTCATATCACACGGTGGCAGCAACTCGACGTCGTTCAAACCGATGTACACCGTACAATAGCTTTCACCGAATTGCCGAGCGTACATCGCCCGTGTGCTTAATACCTTTCCGACACTCCCCCCCCCCTACGTCATGCTGCATATATGCACATGCCTTACCATACCGGACCTTAGTCTATCTCCTAAGTGGTCTTTCGGTCCGTTCCGCCTGCTCGTTCCGCTGTTATGCTAATTTCTCCTCTACTTCCTTAATTTTTGCACACCAGTGTACGATGTAAAAACGTACTGATTTCGAAACTCATATTAGAATGAATTTCACAAGAACTACAGCCGTTACAGTATACATTAAGCAAGATACGTGTAAAAATATATCTCATTGCTTTTTCCTGCTCACATTTTAGCTTCCTATGTTTCTTTTTGTTTTTTCTTGAAGGCAAGGCGGATTTTATTATACCTATTTAAAGTGAAACGTTCCTGCTGTCCTTATAAAAACAAAATAACTATGAAAAATGTCAGGAAAACTGTTTTTTTTAGTAAGGCTAATTCTTCGAGTTTATCCCGCGTCTCAGGAATGGAATTAAATAAAATTCAGAGTTCTAGATGGTCATGAATAAAGTAGAAAAACATATTTAGTTTTATTAGAAGGAATTTTCGATGGAATGAAAAAAATTATCCAAATGTCTGTCAGATGTACGCCTCAGGAATGGCATTAAAAAATTTATCTAGAATTTGTAGGGGTGCAGCTGCCCCCGAGGTACTGACGCCACTGGGAAGCGACTTTTTTAGGGTCGTTGGTATTGTAATAGGTCTATTAGCTGGTAATCAATGATCAAATGTCAATGCCTATCATCTCCCTATAAATGTTCAGTTTGAATTACAAAGCAACGCTCTCTCTTGCGCAGGTTTATTACTTCCAACTGCGTTCGACGCACTTGTGGGACAACAAGTGTATTCGTTCGGGCTGATTGCAGCTCATTTTGCTTACACACAGTTAATTCGCACCAGCATGTAAAACGGTTAAGAGTGCTTTGAACTGGCTTGTAAATTCTTTTTCCACACAAGCAGATTCTTTCTGTAATTCAATGTCGAGAGCTGAATTTATTTTTTTCTGAAAATGATTACTGAGCCTTGCATATTTATTTCATGGGCTGCATACTGCCCTTGCCGGTCAAACAACACTGGGCAAAAATCCTCGATCTTTTTGAACAATGATGCTTTTCCACAGATATAATTGATGTTACAGCATCCGCTAGTACATCGTAAAAACATCGCAGTTTCACGATCGATGTTTTAAACTGGTAAAGAATATTTTATACGGGAAATAAATGAATTTCCACTTTGTTGTGTTTTTAGAAATAGAAAGGGAGTTTCACTTTTCTATGTCATGAATTAACGATACTTTCGCTGTTTTGTTCCATGTTTCTTCTGTGCGATAATCAAAGTTTTGTTAACGATGTTAAAAAGACGATACATCGAGGTTCCGACCGATGTATGGATGGATTTAACTATTATTGTTGATTAATCTATGTTTCATTGGTACCACCGATGTGCCCATCCCTACTGGGAATCGAAGTTTTGCTTTCTGTCTACTATAAGAACTGCCAATTATCAAAAAAAAAAAAAAAAAATACAGTGGGGGTATGCTCAACTGCTGTGCACCCATATGTGAAAGATGGACAACTCGTTAGAACTAAACAATTTGTGAAAGTACGTATTAACAACTTTTTATTTTCAATAAAATATGGTGCTTGTAAATTAACAGCTGCAGATTAAGACAATCGAATTTCTTGGTTTATTAACAAACACCGACGTATCGAAATATACATCAGAGTTTCGGGAATGAATCACTACTAGGGATGGAAGAAACCTCGACGATTTGCCACAATGATCCATGTTTAAATCTCGATGTTACATTACCCGGTACCTCGAAAAAGGACAAAACTTCTACGTTCGGCCCGGTTGGCCCTGAGTTAGTTTTCGAATGAAATGATAGATGGCGCCACGGTACCACTTCAGTTCTCCGCTCTTACGATGCGTCTCATCGTTTAGGACAATTCAGGTGTCGGAAGAAGCACGCTTCAAGGAATGATGAGTATTCTTCCCGTACACTTTGTACGGTTTTTTTTAAGCTCAGATTCCTATTGATAGAGTGATGATTCTGACGAATTGTTTCGCTAAAGGATTGTCTTACGATGAGGCGATTGAAGAAACCTCACATCGCAATGTTACCACATCCACCGAGACAGTTTGCGACTGGTATTCGTATTGCAGACAACTGGTCTCAGAGTTTATGGTAGCCACGCAATGTGAGGAAGGAAGGCTTGACAGTGATGGAATCATCGTGGAAGTAGACGAAGCGAAAGTGGGCAGGCGGAAGTACAACGGTGGTCATCTCGTCGAGGGCACCTGGATTCTTAGCATCTTTGAACGACATGCCAAGCGATTCAGGGTGGAGATCTGACCTCATAAGAACAGATCTGCAGATACATTGCTACCCATCCTAAAACCCATGGAGCCAGGATCGGAAAATGCCAAGCTATGGCTACGACCATTTCAGCGTGAACCACTCCCTCAACTTCGTTGATCAAATGACAGGGACGTAAACAACCACAGGGCAACCACGAAATGTACTTGGCGGACCATATTCTGGAATACTTATTTCAACGGAATAGCCGTCTTTCCTCTGAATACTGCTTTGAAGTCTTGATTCGTACGACCAGGCAGTTCTTCCCTGGCAGATAAAACTTTTCTTGCTTTTATTCTGCTATCTAGATAACTTCATATTCATGAGGAACGACAATTGTTCCGTCAAAATAAATATTTCACACATATGCCAAAATCAACATTCAAACAGGTCCTTTTAAAGCCACCCTTAATACATAATATTGACTTCCTTTGGCACTTTCACAGCGTAACAAAACGCTTAACGACGCAGATATAATGTGTCGCCATTTATTGTCTCTTTGAAAAATTATTTCCGGGCTGAACGCCGAAGGTTTACCAGAAAAAGCACCGAGGTTTCATGACCGAAGTTTTGAACTGGCAAAGAATGTTTTCCACTAGAAGTAAATTAATTTCTCTCTGATGCACTCTTAAGAATAAGAACATAATATCCCCTTTTTATGCCATGAATTAGCGGTTTTTTCAATGTTTCTCGGCGAAAATGGAATTCTGCCGTCCCAGTGGCGCAGTGGTCTAAGCGATGGCTTCTGATCATTCATCCGAGATGGGTCCGGGTTCGAATCCCGTGAGGCATGGATGTTGTGTTTGTTTAGGCCCTGCCTCACTTTCTTCCCTGGAACCAGGGACCCTAGATTAGGGACATTAACTGCTTATAGCCCATTGAGTTGCTCACGGTAGTTGTTAAAACTCCAATAACAGAAAATGGATTTTTATCCGGAAAACATCAACACGTCTCCGAGGTCTTCTCTTAGATTTGTATCGGAGGAAACCTCGATGTTGCTTTGATGTATCGAGCACACATCGAGGTTTACACTGATACATATAGATTGTTAACAAATATTACTGGTTGTTGACCGCTATATTGCACAAAGAATTTTCGCACCGATGTGCCTATTGATTGCTGCAGATGCAAAAGTACGTATTTTTAGGCTTACTAGCAAAACCATGGGATAATTGAGGTTTTCAGGTATATATGAAAATTTTTCACCGTTACTTTTATCACCAGTCCAGAATTCCTTATTTGGACCTTCGAGTACATATTACTCAAAAATGTGTTTAATGTAATGAATTCCTGAAACTCCAGTGATTTAGTGTTCTAAAATCTTTAGTAAATCTGTTTTTTTTCCAGTAAAGTAACAGTAATTATGTAATCATTTTTAAACTGAGCGTTAGCTAAATGTGTTGATTTAACAGTTATTTAAATTTGTTTTTACTTTAAAAAAAGTGGAATAATTTATAAAGTGTTGCTCAGGTAAAGGAATTTTATTAGGTTTACTCGTTTTACTTTCTATTCGGCAAAATGTAATTGCGGAAAGCTTCAGTACAATTCGCAAAATGTTTCTTATACAGTTTCATAAGAATTGTGCTGATTGTCAGTTTCCGTTTTTGTGTGTTTCACACTGTGCAAATTTGACTCTATTATTAAAATCATTAGATGACTTTTGAAGTTTTCTGCTGGCTTTTCAGTACAGGAAATAAATTTGATTTATCCCAAGAGTTTTAGCATTAATTTGTAGTCACCATATGTTCTGTTTAGGTATATATTTCAATGAAATTTCGGACCCTATAACTGAATTCAGGTTGCCACTACAATCGCGGAAGGTGAGCAAAATAATTTTTAAAAGTATCTGTTGTTGGAGTTCCATGACAAGGAAAAAGTTCTCAACAGACAACTTCCTGATCTACCAGCTGTAATCCAAGATCTTTTAAGCAAGAAAAGGAACTCGGTCCACACCATGCATTTCGAAACAAAGAAACTTGTTTCACTTCAACAGATTGTGTTTGTCTCTTCGGTATGATAAATTAATTTTTTATTTCATTTCGTATGCTGCTTACATCTGCAACAGCAGGTTTTCTCTATCGGAATAAGAATTTAAAATTTCAAAAAGCTTTGCATTGGAATTCCTTAAAATTTAGAATAATCAACGTGGGTAAGATGTACCGAGTAAGAAAGTCCAAATCACTTTTCCGAGAGGTAAATTTCAATATTCATCCAGCCATGAGATTTCTTCATTAATAAATTTATTTTAATGCTAAAATCAAAGTATATTAATTGTTTTAAGGGTTTAAAGATTCTCTACTATTACAAGAAGCTTTGGTTTCACGGAAGGTTTTTTTAATATGCCAGGAATCTTTGAAACCATTTTATTGTGTTAAAAATTTTCATTCTAAAGGGTTTTGCATTCGTCTCCTAAACGATGTTTAACGTGCATAATTTATTATCGTGTAAAAGTAATACCGAATTATCAGTCGCAGCTTTGTTAATTTACGAGTTTGTTATTACTTCTCTTTTTTAGCACGTCTTTTGTAAAAAAAGATCGGGCTTATGTTATCGGTTTGTCCGTTAACCTTCCGTTTGTCTGTACACACGATATCTCTGCAACTATTAGTCCAATTTGAAAATTCTTTTTGAATTGGGAAGCTTGAAATATCAGAATAATGGTCGTTTATTTCGGTTTTTTTTTACGGTGTACAATTTCACCGCTAGAGGGCGTAAATGCAGATGATGTCGAATTCAAAAATGCGTTTTATTCCACATATTTGCTTCTAAACATCCGATTGAAAAAATTGTTTTATCTTTCGATTCTATTTATGTCGAAGAGTATTTTAGATATAGTTACTTTTTCAAATTACGCATATATTTTGCTCTAGGGCGCGTAAAAAGTAAGTTACATTTTCCCCGATAACTTTTCTTCTAAAGCTCAGATTTGAAAATTTTTTTCTTCAGCGGATACACCTCCTAATGGAAAATATTTTGCATTTAATTTCTAATATTTGGTAAAGAATACTTTAGCCACCAGGGGGCGTAAGAGTTATTTTTTGCTTCTGATGTATTTGCCATAAACTCTGAGCTTCTAAAATATCGATTGAAAAAATTATTTCATGGACTGGTGCCACTCACATCGATAAACCATTTCGGAAATTTCTTCTTAAAATATTCCACAGTTTCTCCGCCAGGGGGCGTAGATGTATATCTTATTTTTGTCAATATCTCTACTTCTAGGAGTCAGATTCGAAAAATTCCTACTTTGTTGGATAGTGTTACCAGTGTGACATGTTTTTCATATAATTTCAAAATATTCAAGTAATTCATAAACTTTCCGTTAGGGGGCGTAAAGGTAAATTGCTTTCCCCCTATATCTCTGTTTCTAAATCTCCGATTTGAAAAAAAAATTCTGCACCGGATATAGCTCCTGATGGGAAATCCTTTGCACATAATTTCTAATTTTTGTAAAAAATGGTTTGGCCATCAGGTGGCGTAAGTCTTAATTTCCGCTTTTGATGTATTTGAAGCAAAATATAAGCTTCTAAAATCTCGATTGAATAAAAAGTGGTTTGTTGACCGATACTACTCTTGTCAACAAACCTTTTTGGAACATTTTCTTCTTGAAATAATGCATGGTTTCTACGCCAGGGGCGTATATATATATTTTATTTTTGTCAATATATCTACTTCGAAGAGTCCGATTTGAAAAATTCCTTCTTTGTTGGATAGTGTTTCCGATGCGAAATGTTTTTCCTATAAATTCAAAATTTTCAAGTACATCATAGACTTTTCGCTAAGGGGCGTGAAAGTAAATTGCTTCCCCCTATATCTCTGTTTCTAAATCTCCGATTTGAAAAAAATCTTTCTGCACCGAATACAGCTCCTGATGGGAAATCCTTTGCACATAATTTCTAATTTTTGTAAGAAATGGCTCGGCCACCAGGTGTTGTAAGTCTTAATTTCCGCTTCTGATGTATTTGCAGCAAAATATGAGCTTCTAAAATCTAGATTGAAAAAAGTCGTTTGCTGGCCGATACTACTCATGTCGACAAACCTTTTAGGAAAATTTTCTTCTTGAAAAAATGCATGGTTTCTACGCCAGGGGGCATAGATGTATATTTTATTTTTGTCAATATCTCTAATTCTAAGAGTCCAATTTAGAAAATTCTTTCTTTGTTGGATAGTGTTTCCGATGAGAAATGTTTTTGCTATAAATTCAAAATTTTCAAGTAAACATAGACCTTCCGCTAGGGGGCAGAAAGGTAAATTGCGTTTTCTGCGTTATTTCTGCTCCTAAAACTCCGATTTGAAAAATTATTCCTGTATCGCATCAAGACCTGATGGAAAATTTTTTCACATAATTTCTAATGATTGGTAAAGAATGGTTTGGCAACCAGGGGCATAGTGTTAATATCTGCTTCTGATGTATTTGTAGCAAAATCTGGGATCCTGAAAACTCGACTAATTTTTTTTTTCTTGGACCGATACGGCTCATATGGATAAACCTTTTGAGAATACTTTCTTCCTAAAAGAATGCATGGTTTTCCCACCAGGGGACGTAAAGTCACATCTTATTTTTGTCAATATCTCTGTTTCTAAGAGTCCGATTTGAAAAATTCTTTCGGTGTTGGAGAGCATTTCCGGTGCGAAATGTTTCTCACATAAATTCATGTTTTTCTTAACGTACATTTCTGCAACCAGAGGGAGTAAGCTCACGATTCCGTTTACAGCAATATCTGAGGGATTAAAAACCAGATTTAAAATCTTCTTTCTTCCGTCAGATACTATTGTCTTCCATACCGGTTCCATTGACTTTGAATAGCTTTGATAAATTTAATTTGCGTCAGAACGGATTCAAAAGACGTGCTTATTACTCCCGAAAATTCGGTGTCATCTTTCTTGTTTATTTCTGGGTTTAGCTACCTCCATGAGCAACTTAATGTGCTGCAGGCAGTAACCGAACACTAATTTAAGGCCACTTCCGGAAGACAAAGAAACCATATGTGTCTCAACCGGGATTCAAACCCGGACGAGCGCCTTTTACCACTGGAACAGCTTATTGCATCTTCAATACATAGTATATGCTGTAAACAGGATCTTATTCCGTGTGACGAATCGGTGGAATGTTAATAACTTCATATTTCCTGGTATTCGGGTGCTGCCATTTTTGTTTTCTGAAATAACCTCAGAACAGAACAGTTTAAAATATCGAAACAATAAGAGATGCGCTGACCTTATACATTTTATTCAGAAGCGCACTCAGTCAGGGTGGCCCAAAAGCGGTATTTATGGATGAGGGAGAAGCTTCGGTGACTCATTTCAGTGAATAATTGTGACTTACTATCCTCGCCTATTGAAAGTGCCTGTGGAAAACAGCTGGGTTCTTCTTCTTACCTCGGACCAGAAATATTTCTAAATAGGCATACAGGTAGAAGCACGTAAGCTCCTTACCGATCGCATTTCGTTCTGTTGCGGAAGTGTCTTAGAAGGGACTGCACGAGTTTGACCCGCCATCGCAAGAACTTTGAAGATAGTTTTGTGTAATACTGATACTAGTCGCTGTCTCAGGCGCAGTAGTAACATCGCCCTGTGACGATTATTCGATTCGTAGGACAACCCTTTAGCGAAACAATGCTTCAGTTTCATCACGCTCCCAACAGCAATATGAGGATTATGAAGCTAAGTCCAAAATAGACCAGCACACTGCCCATCCTTCCATGAATCCTTCCATGAAACGCGTTTATTCTTACACCTGCATGGTCCAGAACAATGAGACAAATAGATTCAGCGTGTCATGTGTTGGTCCTTGGAACATCTTGACATCGGAAGAAAAAGCACGTTTCTTGGAAGGATGTTCGCACCACGAAGTTTACATATCCTCGTAATTACCAATTAAAAAAAATATTTCAATTGCATATCTTGTAGCTAAACAACACGAGGAAACCTAGTGAAAACACGTCGAAACAATTTATGGGTTCCCAATATGGAACATACGCCCTGCCACCCCGGTGGCGCACTGGTTTAAGCGATGACCTCTGATCATTCGTCCGAAAGGGGTCAGAGTTCGAATACCGGTGAGGCATCGATGTTGTGTTTGTCTTACGGCACTGGATATCACCCTTCCCTGGAACCAGTAACCCTAAATTAGAGACTGGCGACTGCTTATAGCCCATTGAGTTTCTCATGGTGGTCGTTAAACCTCAAATAAAAAAGAAACAAAAAACACAAAAAAACCACCCTGTGAAAAACCGAAAGAATACATACGGGAGCTAACAAATACGGCGCGGCAAAGCGTGAGATGAGATGATAGTTTTAAGTTCTGATGTGCTGCCGTCTGTCGACTTATTCAGTGCTACGTATAGCTGGGCCATGATCGGCAGACCTTAAGAGTTTCTGCCATATGTTGATTTTTGCACACTGCTTATAGTGCGTGAAAATGTTTTGATGGAAATCACATATTCCATCAACTATGGTATTCCTTACCATTCTTTTGCTCCATTCATTCAAACTTCTCAATCTCTTTCATTAATTTGACATATCTAGAGTGTATATTCTAGATCACACGCAGATCGCTGACTTTTTCTAACTTTTTTAACTTTTTTTGTACTCTTACGATCTGAACGTTTTTTGTTTGTCCGTTTAAGGACCACCGTCAGCAACTTGGCGTGCTATAGGGAGTCGCCCGTCCCTAATTTAGAGAATACGGTTCCAGGGAAGGGAAAGGGTAAGTACCGTAATACAAACACAACATCCATGTCTCACTGTGACTCGAACCAGGACAGATCTCAGACGAATGACTACATGCCAACTTTCTTGCCATTACGCCACCGGGACGGCCTACATTTCCCTCCAATAAACCTACATCACACAAAGAAAAAAATAACAAACCTGCATTAACAAAGAGGATAATGAGAAGCACAATTGTGTAATTTTTTGACATCGGAGAGAGAAACGCCCACCGTTTGGATTACCTCTTTGACTTGATAACAAAAGAATGAATCGGTAATTAATTTTTGCTATTACTTCTGGGCATTGGAGTTTCGGAGCATTTAAGTCGAAAGTAACCAACATTTTTCCCGTGGAATAGGTCACAATTGAGCGGTGCAATTTATGTAACCATAATAGTGTAAACCCCAGTGTACATTTATGGGAAATACCTGCTTCAAAGGACATCATCGTTATCTTTTTAGAAAACTAAAGTACATAGAATTTGGCACAAAGGTATTTGTATCAAATCTCTTATGCTGCTTATGTAACAATGCGTCCTTGAAACAGGGCGTGTTAAAGTTTCAGGAAAATGCATATTAATACAATCAAACTTTGTTAAGCCTTTATCCCACGTCAGAGTGTTTGCCTCTTTCAAAACGAATGGGATCATTTCCCCTAAATGTCAGAAACAACGTTCCATTTGACTTCACTCCTTTCGATCACTCTTGGGAAAATACTATTACGCTGTGCGGTAGGTTTATTTAATCTCAGAATTATTCCTAAAGTAAGGTTTAGGTTCCGACTTTCTAAATCAAAAAAGAATTTTTAATTGCAGAAAGAATTGTCAAGAAATATTCATTCACGAATTTTCACATCACATTCTTGTATGGAAAAATAATTTCAAATACGTATTAAATATGCTGTTACCTTCTTAGTTTCTGCTTGGAGAAAAAGACTAGAGATTAAATATGGTTTAAAAGTTCCCACAAATTACTTCGACGAAAGTGAAAAGCTCTGGAAAGTGAATTAAAATTATTTGTCTGAACTGGGAGATTCGTAGTATGTCCATTATCTGGAGAAGTGATTCCTGTTGCTTTCCTGATTCATTTGCCTGTTAACATTGTATATGATTCTTAATGTAATTCATCAAATTCAAATTGCTTTTCTTTCTGATTTTCAAAAAAATATTTTATGGATATTTCCAAAATGGAAAGCCCTGCGATTCCATCAGAGGAT
This sequence comes from Macrothele yani, assembly GCA_039090855.1. NCBI lineage: Eukaryota > Metazoa > Arthropoda > Arachnida > Araneae > Macrothelidae > Macrothele > Macrothele yani. Next base: position 36,887,924 of record CM077018.1, read on the forward strand.
AACCGCGAAGGACAGGTTTGGAAATTTCCTCCTCAGGATGAAGAGGGCTTCGCGTCAATGTCAGAGCGGGATGTGTCGTAGGGAGATCTAAACACACAGACAATTGGGACGAAGGAGAGAATGAGCAGTGCAGACAGTAGGGAGGAAATGGCATGAATTGCATGGCAGAGATGACCTCAAAGATAGTGGTTCTCATGGAAGAAATATGGGGTTACGCCATATAATACAAATTTTGAAGATGACAATCCGATTTTTGGCGTAAATGTGACAAAGATGGTAAGTCAGATAATATCCGAAAACTTCAAAATTTTCATCGTCCTGGAGCGGGACTCTAATCCGCGTCTCCCAGAAAACGCCCGGGTATGCTAACCACCACACTACACCATCTGACTTATCATCTTTGTCACATTTACGCCAAAAATCGTATTGTCATCTTTAAAATTTGTATAGTAGTTCTCAATCTATTTTATTACGCGGAACCGTAAATAACCTAAGGAATTTACTGAAGAATTGCTATCTGTCCATATCTTAGAGCCCCTCCTCCCTCCGCCTCCAGATTTGGACTATAAGCTTATGGTACTTTAACTAAGAAATATGTTTTGGGCATCAGGTAAAAATTGTGTGTTAAAATGAAATTACCTACAGGCGTTTAATTTCCATTTTTCTTCATTATTCGGTAAAAATCGTATCACATGATTTTAAAATGTATTTGTGTTTTTTGCATTTTGTCTACATTTTGGGAAATAAAAAATTCAAGGTAATTATTAAATTTCGAAAAGCAAAACGACACACACCATTCCTTCCATTTTTTTCTCCATTGAACTGGGCATGAATAATTACATGGATGAGCTCGTCTTTCAGGGATATGCTTTTGGAGGTTAGATTTGGTGTTCGATAACTGGAGCGGGATATCTTGTTTCGAGATCGAGACAATTTCTTTGCTTGTTCGTAAGGAGGGTGTATATTGAAAACGCTACCTTCAAACGGCAATTTGAGCAAAGGGCAGTAGTTGGTTTACAGCGTGCTTTACAATTTCTGTGTATTGATTTCCAACCTGGGTCCAAAATTAAAAGACAGTTCTGGTTTCAAAGTGTATGTCAGTTCTCTGTCAGCCGTTGTGCCGATAAGCTGTGCAACTTCTCTGAGTGCTAGTACCAAATCCGTTTTGAGGCTGCGAATGAATTTTAAAACAGTTTATATCTTCGTTTAGCGGTCGAACATATTCTTTGATTGAATCTTGAAAATTTTCAAAATGTACTTTTTCTGTATTTTTCGTGCGATGTTGGTGATGAGTCATCAGGTTGGCGGGAAGAAACGCTTATAAACGATTTATGAATCGTGGTTTTATCATTGTTTAGAGATATATCCATTCTTCTTGGAAATTACGAATGTCAAACAGTTTGCCTACTGAATGTGAAAAGCATAATTTGCTGTATCCAGAAATGAGACGTATCTGGCATTCGCTGAATTGTTCGTCAATATGTCTATACTTCCTTTATCACTACGACATAATGCGAGTAAAATACACAAACGGCATTGTATTAGTAACAATGTAGCGATATATTAGAAAACGTGTCGTGAATGAACAACGATTCACAAGTTAAAAATTATTAAACCCAACTGTAGAAGAAACCATTGCATTTAATATTTTATTTTTTATTTTAAATGATACGTCATGTTCAACTCATGGATGGGTACTTCATTGAAAGTTCCACAGCGTTGCTCTGGTCAAAAAGGCTCATTTTTTTCGATGAAAAACAGTTCAATTGAATCTACTTATAAGTCTTTTGTAAAATAAAGACCCTATTGCATTTGAAACATTGTATTAAACTTTGAATCAGAGGCTGTCTGTGAATCGTTTAGCTATGAATTGTTATATATTCTGTAATGGTGTAATATCTGAAAAAAATCTTTCACTCCGTCCTGGAATACCATCGCTCAGTTTCGAATTTTTTAGCCTATTATTCAATGTGTAAACAGAATTTTCGGAATATCCATTTTGTGCCATATACTGTACCGTTTTACGCAGAATCTCCTATATAACAAGTGTCCATCACTTGAATAAATGAATTATCCATCCCTCCAGGAAATACACTAGCCTAATATACATTCTTAATTTATTATACACATACGAAGAAACCATATATATACATATATGAACAGTCTCCTTTTGCAGCAAGTTGGGGCCCTCACTACACTGGTCACTGGAAGTAAAAAACTTCCTGAACAACACATTCAATGGCAACTGGTGTGGCAGTGATGGCTCTCTTCCTAAGCCTTCAAACTCTTCATATCGCACCCCCGCTCTGGTTCTTCATGTGAGAGTTTGTGAAGCACATCGTCTATGCACGACCTCAAAGCTTGAATGACCTGAAGGGTGAAAATTTCTGCAGCGTTCGAACAAATAACTCTGCAGATGTTAGAAAACGCGTGTCGAGAATTGAGCATTCGGTATAAACTCTGCCGAGTCCGCAAAAAGGGTCACGTAGAAGCTTAGACAAACTCCCATTCATAAAGGTAATTTTTGCTAAATATTGACTTATTTTATCTGTTACTGGCCATACGACAGTATTTTAAAATTATTCGCACACAATCGGATCACCTTGTGTATTCTTGCCATGTAAGGCCTAACAACCTATCAACAGAGAAACTAGTTGAACACTGCAGTTTATTACCGCGGAAGACTAGAAAATACGCCTAGCGCTCAGTGAATACAGGTCATATCGTTCCAGAAGATTTTGGTTCAACTCAGGTAGCTTTCAAGTGACTTAATACAGCAAAATTCTGCTCTTACAATACTCTCTACCAGCGTTTCTGTACCTTTAAAAGGGATATATTGAATTCATTGAAACGTATTAATTTTAAATAAATATATTTTCTTTTCGCATTAAAACCTGAAAGGAACGTAACGGAAGTAAATGTGAATGATTCCAGTGTTTCGAGTGTACGATATAACAACGTGAAAAATTAACGATGTTTTTAGGTTGACATCACGTAAAACAGCCTCCCCCCTGCCCGCACAGACATACACACACACTAGAAGAAAAAGTCATTCGGTCAGAACGAACAAAACAGTGAAAAGCTATTTATAAAAACAGATGCAAAATCAGGCATCGCAGCAAATAAAGGATATTATTTGAATTCTACTTTATCATCAGGTATTAAAATGCTCTAAGCAGTCTTCATCTACCCATTAACAAACGTACTGACCAATGTAATGTTTTGTATTGGATGATCCTTCCACTAATAAAGAATAAAGAAGGTCGCTGTCTCTTTCTTTGCGTTTTCAGAGGTTACCTGAATATTCCAACTATTGTCCTTGGGCGAAATACAACCAAGATATTTTTGATAAACCAATTCCTGTCGAACTTTATGTGTTATATGAAATCGTAGCAAAACAACCATCAACGAAAAATAACATTTCCGTTACTCAGGTGAATCCACTTCCTTACACGTCACAAAGAAAGATATCAAGTTTAAAGCTTCCATATGTAATGAAATATTTGTCAGCGATTAGTAATAACGGAGCTTAGGATGCGCATACCAAAACGTCTCATTCTTCGTTCATACTAAAGAAAAAGTTAGGCTGAGAAGAAGAGTTTTAGCGCCCTTTGTAAAATTTACGACTGGTTAAGAATGTTGGTAAAATGTTCATTGTGTGTTGATTAATTCGAACGGTAAACACGCTTTCATGCTAAAAAGTAGTACTCTTGACAGAGGTATAAATGGTCAGTAACTTTGTAATTGCTGCAAATACTCGTAATTTCCTCAAACTCCGGCATTCATTGCGATCTTAGTCTAAATCTTCATACCATCGTTCAACATCAATCCGCTAAGATTACTTGCCTTGTTTAGGGGAACAGCAGAAAAATTCTAGATGGAAAGTAAAGTAAGCTGGAACTTTACCATTCTGCGTGGAGGAAGCCTTTCTCACCGAAGACCTACAGTGTCAAAAAAGAGTAATAGGAAGAAATGCAATAAAAACATTTTCCGCAGGAAGGTACCTGTGCTAAGCAACGCGCGTTTGTGAGTCAGAAGCAAATACAATAGCTCTGCTGTAGACTAGAACAAACATAAAAAGAAGCTGTTTCCCAACATTAAACTGAAATAATCCGATAAACAAAATTAAAGAAAGGAAAAATTCTGTGCTCGAATATTCGCTTTTGAAATAACTAACCTTAACATTAGAAAACTAAATTGCACGAAATAGAATGCCCGTTGCGAACATTTCAAAGAGCATATTAATTACTTTTACGATATATTTAAATTACTGAAACTTCAAAAGTATTTATCTAGCTTCCAGGTGATTGACATAGGTGACAGTCGATAATAACAGAAAAAGGACAGTTCGGGTAAAATATGTTGGTTGAAACACTCAACCGTGCAAGAAAGAAGGTTTGGTTTTCTTGTTTTCCTTCTTATCTTCAAGAAAGAAGGAAAATAAGTACTTGAAGTATATTCAATAGTGATTTGGACTAATACATTCAATGGCCGCCCCGGTGGCGCAGTGGTCTGAGCGATGGTATAACGAAGTAAATTTCTCCGTCATTTCTATCCGCACCAGGATTCGAACCCGGATCCCCTCACTCCGGAACAAGTCACTCTACCAATTGAGCTACGCGGACGTTTTATTCTGATTTCTATCTGCCTTTATGTCGTGTGCATCCTTCTGGCAGGTACGTCACATCTCCTGGTACGTTACATCATCTTCCCCTTATTTTTTATTTATTTTTTTTTTCGAAGTGCTGGAGAAGGGATTCTCTTATTTTTGCTATCTCGCGGTGTGGAAATAACATCACACCATTGCGAGATTTTGAACGGTCGGGTCATCCGGATAGTTCGGGCGCCATTATAACGAAGTAAATTTCTCCGTCATTTCTGTCCACGCCAGGATTCGAACCCGGATCCCCTCATTCCGGAATAAGTCACTCTACCAATTGAGCTACGCGGACGTTTTACTCTGATTCCTATCTGCCTTTATGTCGTGTGCGTCCTTCTGGCAGGTACGTCACATCTCCTGGTACGTTACAATGGCTTCTGATCATTCGTCAAAACGGGGTCCGGGTTCGAATCCCGGTGAGGCATGGATGTTGTGTTTGTCTTACTGTACTGGCTCTCTCCCTTCCCTGGAACCAGTGACCCTAAATTAGGGACGGGCGACTGCTTATAGCCCACTGAGTTGCTCACGGTGGTCGTTAAAAATCTAATTAAAAAAATAAAAAAATAATAATACATTCAATAGTGATTATTGCACTAATACGTATTATTGAATTTATTAATGTATTTTTCTTTTGCAACTCGCTGGAAATATGTATTTCCACGTTTCTTACTATTTAGTCCTTCATCACGGATTAAGCAAGATTGTTAAGTTCAACAGGGTTTACAGTTTAAGTTGAATATATTCTCGTGTAGAACTACACTATCTACCAACAAGTAATTGGTCACCTGTGATAGCAAAGGAAAACGCAGTTTATTCACCTTCAATAGTTGGTGGAGCCTCCACAAACGGCGATTACAGCTTCCGGGCATACTCTCAACCAGGCGTTGTACGACGGCTGGTGATATTTTCTTCCACTCGGCTTGAAGAAGACAGGTCAGTTCCTTCACCGATTTCGGACGGTGGGGTCACCACTTAAATCGACGCTCCAACTCGTCCCAGAGGTTCTCGATAGGGTTAAGGTCCAGGCTCTGCGCAGGCCAGTCCATTCGATTAACTCCATTGTCACCATACCAAGCCATGGTGGACCTCGCAACATGACAGGTGGCATTGTCATCCTGAAAGTAACATTGGTCCACCCCGTAAAACTGTCACAACGTAGGAAGCGCATGGTCATCCAAAATGGTGCAGTAGGTCTCGGCGTTGAATCTACCAGGAATTGCTACCAAGGATCCCGTGCCATACCAGGAGAAACACCCCCATAACATAATTCCACCGCCGCCGAACTTCACAGTTGGCACAATACATTCTGGCAGCAGGCGTTCTCCAGGCAGACGCCAAACCCAGACCCTGCCATCGGAATGGTAGAGGGTGAACTTCGATTCGTCGCTCCAGAGAACATGTCTCCACTGATCAACGGTCCACTGTCGACGTTCTTTGCACCACGTTAGCCTAGCAGCTCTATTGGACTTGGTGATCATAGGCTTGTGGGCCGCAGCACGTCCATGATAACCAAGCAGATGGGCTTCCCTACGGGTGGTATTCATCGAAAGAACACTACCGGATGCCTGTTGAAACTCCTCGCGGATGTGGACCATCGATTTGGTGCGGTTCTTCCGAATTTCTCTGGCCAGCACCCGTCGGTCTCTAACTCCCAATTTTGTGGGTCTGCCGGGTCGGGGCACATTCCGACAGTCACCTTTCATCTTCCACTTTCCAATCAAGTAATCCACTGTCGAATTTGGGTACTTTAACTCGCTGGATATGTAACGTATGGATCGGCCATTTATGTGATACCCGACGATTACACCTTTCTCGAAATCAGAGAGCTCCGAACTGCGTGGCATCTTGCATGCGACTGGTTGCGTTGTTGTTTCCCACACGATATTTAACGGCGGCGGCCGTTACGTGTATCTGGACCGCAGATATCGTCGATTGCAGGGGTGTCCAATTACTTGTTGGTAGATAGTGTATTTATTTATGTGCTTTTTTCAGAGCTAGTTTAAGCATACGTATTTGCCACGAGCTCAAATCGAAGTGAACGACATTCTTCTTGAATCAAATGATGGACTATTAACGCTAGGAAAAGCAAAGAAACTTCATTGAAAGTTGGACGAATGCTTCAGTTTTTTGTTGTTGTTGTTTTATTTGTAAATGTGTCTTGGGGACAGAAATGTCTGCTAATAATAAAAATTTTGTGCTTTTTACCGATATACCAAGATTAAAGTCACTGTACAGCATGTAAACAAACGCTAGCCATGATTGATCAGATCCCCAGGTGACGTCATTTGATCAGCCAATGGCAGCCCGACTTGCTAGCGGACCCAACCTTATACTTTTTCAACGAAACTTTTCACACTTGGATTTTAAATTACGGTGTATAATGCACTCCGAATTACAAGAAATGTGAACGCACCACTGTGCATAGGAGTTCGCGATATGAGTTAAAGTAAGAATCTGTGAAAGATTGTTTTAATGTTATGAAATTCTACAACCTAATTTTTTTTCCTTTTATGAAATTACCGTAAAAACCAGAATTCCGGCTGGGATAAATTAATTTCCTGGAATGAAAGGTATCAACATGATAAAATTTACAAAGTTAGCTGAGGATCAATGCCGTTTTGCAATCTTATACGTTTGCACTGATCTGATTGAGTACTTTTCTTTCGCCAAGTACAATTTCTCCTACAAAAGAGGGCCGCGATTTGGCTAACTCGGATATAACTGAGATTTTGTTATATTATTCCACTTGAAAAAAGACGAAAATATGTACTTGATACCGCACAAAATGCACAATACAACATTTAATTACTCAGAGATACCGCGCAAAAAAATGCACAATACAACAGTTAACTACGCAGAAGAAACAAACAATAAATCCCGACGCATCTCAGTGAAATGTTACCGAAATTAGCATATTCAACCACAGTGAGCCTGTCTAGAGCATTCTGGTACGTTACAGAAATATTTAAAGAACGTTACCACGAAGCGAAAGAACACTACAATGATGAGACAAGTTTGTGGAGTGTCTGAACAATTACAGGATGCACTTGGCTTTGTGGCCCCCGTCGTCTGTTAGAGGGAAGTAACGTGGAATCACGGGAAATCACATTTCTCCTGATAAGTGGCGCTTCCGCTCCTTCCTCCCATCGCTGCTGCCTCCGTTACGTTATGGATGTTCACTCCATACGTCTGACTTGGTTCTCCATGTTTCTGTAATTGGAAGCGTTTTTTCGAGGAAGTTGCGAATGATGATGGTACAAAAACCAGTCCCTCAATTTCACGGATCCTTGTACTGGTGGTCATACTCGTGCCGAAAGAGTAACTGACGACTCCTGAAACGCAGACTTTCAGATGGGTCTCAAAAAAAATCATTTGGCAGACCACATTCCGGAATATTAATTCCGACGGAATTGTCGTCTTTCCTCAGAACAGTGCTTTGAGGTGATGATACGCATCATGAAACAGTTCTTTCCTGGTACGTACTAAATCTAATTTAATTATTGTACCAGAAAGGAAGATTTTCATTTTGGTGGAAACATCTTTTCCATCCCAGTAAATGTTTCAGAATAGGTACACAATAAAGATTCAATAAAAGCCCTTTTAAAGGCCAGCCACAATACTGCCGAAACACATTGTGGAATATTCAGTTTTTTTCCTGGTACCTAATAAATCTAATTAAATTATTGTACCAGAAAGACTAGTTTTCATTCTGGTGGAAACACATCTTTTTCGTCCCAGAAATGTTTCAGAGTAGGGACCCAATGAACATTCAATACAGGCCCTTTTAAGAGCCAGCCAAAGCACGGCAGAAACACATTCGTTACAGAAATAACTCACGCCGCGTATTTCATATCGCCCGATAGAAGGCAGTACGTTACTAGCACCGCGTCTCTCGTATCAGACGACGGGGGCCGTAAACCGAAGTATAACCCAATTGTACATTGACGTCCACGACTTCGTAAATGTATTATCCGTTATCTATTGTGGAACATTTGAAAGAGGTTTTAAAGTTAGCAATTTCAGTCCTACCAATATAGACAGATTGACTGCAGATGAATTGTACAAATTGATGTTACACTACATGTCTCGACAATAATTTCTTGTGGAAGATGATACGCTGGGATGTGATAGCAGTCCTTCTGTCAGTGTCAACGATGTGAGCGAATCACCTGTAAGAAGTTCGCAAGAAAGTGAGAAAAAAGTCCATGTTGCTCACACATTCCCACGCCCCAGAAAGTCATCTGAAGAAAAAACATTCATGACCAATTCAGCGAAGAAAAAATTCATCATCTATAAACGCGTAAGGAGACAAAACAAGCCAAATGCTGCAACTGACAGAAAGTTTAAGATTACTCAGAGGAAGCTGTGTCAAGTCGTACTATATATGGAACGTTAAAGTAAAAAATTCCAATATACCGGATTTCGAGCATAAATTTTTAACAAGTTCGTGAAGGCGATAAATGAGGGTACGTCAATTTATTATCGCCAGTTGCAACGGTGGGCTAAAGAAGTTGCGCAACTCGAGTTAAGCAACTTAAAGCAAATCACACTTTCTTGGAAGCCTTCAAGCGTCAGATTTTGTTTGTGATAGCCCTCAAAATATTTGTGGAGAACGAACATTATTTAGCACCTGACCTAGCCAGAACAAAAAAAATTCCTTGTTCCCTGCCAAATACTGCCGATTATGCGTTTTGATAGATAAGAAGAGTGCTCTGGAAAACAAAAAGGACTTGTGACTAAAAATATTAATACTGAATAATAAAAATATAAGGGAATTTTCTTATACACGGATCAACCCGAATTGCTATTAGTGTTCTTAAACAAGCCATAACCCAGAAAGACATCAAAGGCTGTAATTATTCTTAAATGCAGCGTATTTATTTGGATCATTTTTTGAATTACAAAGATTTATATATGTCGAAGTGTATAGGGTTTTCACGTAGATACCTTATCATCTACGTGTGTTAAGTGGTGTTGATCCACCTAATTTTAAAGTTGAAAACGCCATTACTGCAAAGTTGAAACTCCTCTTCCTGAGCTAAAGAAGTATTGCGACATCTGTCGGCGCTTTACGTAAGTGGAAACTCGACGGTAAACGCTTTTGTTAGTGTCATTTTTAACTGCATAATCTTAAGCCTGAAACTTAACTGGAAAAACCAGCCAAGAGATGCAACAATACTCCTTACCAAACAGAACAAGCTGCGAAACTTCTTCGATAACGTCCGGAGACGGGGAACAAGCCATATTATCCGTTTTCTATTGTGGAACATTTGAAAGAGGTTTTAAAGTTAGCAATTTCAGTCCTACCAATATGGAGAGATTGACTGCAGATGAATTGTACAAACTGATGTTACACTACATGTTTGCAAATTGCAATTGTAACTATGGAAACACAGACGGTACTTGTTAATGTGGTTCGACTTAAAATCTCTGCCTTATGTTCCCAATGGTAAAACTTCTTTACATAATTTCTTCGCAATTAATGTATTCCCAAGGATGAACATTTGCAAATCAATAAAACTAACTTTAATTTATTGCATGGTATACTTAACACTTGCTAAAACATAAGCATAATCATATTAAAAACCAATAATTTTTCTTCGAGTAATGTCCAGACCTGTTAATAGATAGCGCGACCTGTACATTGATGACGTCAGTAGACAAACAAATGTAGGATTGCTTAATTATGGTTATCTTTTAGCAAGTATTAAGTATTCCATGCTATAACGTAAAGTTACTTTTACCGATGTGCAAATTTTCATACTTAGGAATACATTAATTGCGAAAAAAATATGTAAAGAAGTTTTACCATTGGTAACATGAGGCAGAGATTTTAGGGGGAGCAACCTTGAGGGTGGTTTACAATTAAAACACACTGACACAAAAGCATCTTAACGCGACGCAATCGAATTGCACAGGAATGGTTCAATCTTGACTCCATCCCTCCGTGAATTTTATAGGAGCTTAAACTTGTGCTTCACCAGAACAACCAGTCTCGCACAGCTGGAAAAAGAATACATAAATGACTAAGTTTGCTCTGTATCAGGGAATCTTATTCGTAGCACTCGTCGATTCCGGCAAGTACATTTTATAATATATTTTCATGAAGCTAACATAAGATAACCCATAATATCGATGCTATAAATTATATTTCTTTTTTCTATCTATGTAGTGGTTTCTTCTACGCTTAGAATACAGTTATATAGACCCGTGATTCTCAAGTATTTTTTAGCGTTAGGTTACGTGTTAACAGATCTTTGGACTTAACCAGTGGTTTCCCAGGGCAGTACCATATTTAATTTATTTCAAGCGATACTGCAAAAATGCTGCTTTCAATTTCCTTTTTATAATGCTCACTTTGTCTGTGAGCGTTTCTTCTTTTACACATGTATAATTACAGATCATTACAGCATTCAGTTCAAAGATGAGCAATGGAGATTCAGTTCTGCATACTCGCAGGAAAAGAGCAACTTAATCACATAAAGTGTATTTAAAAATATAAAAGAAAAGGAACACGGGAAGAGAGCGGGGAAATGCATAATCACTTTCGATCGTTATATGTCAAGAGAATCATCATACAGAAGAGTAAGTAAAAAGGAAAACAAAATTATTTCGGTTAATCATTAGATTGTGCCCCACCTATCGGTACACGATATCTTACAAGTGATATGGAGACAACACGTACGCTCACAGAGTTTATATTAGATGGAATCACCACTCCTATTCACGCAGCACTGGCCGCCATAAGACCCGCGTCCTTCTAGCGGGTGACGCCACATCCAGGCAAGAAGCTGCTTTGAAACTATTGAAACAAATGGAACAAAAACTTCGAGGCGTATAGACAGATAAAATGAGGGATTTAACAATCTTTATCAATTATACAGTCTTACTGTTTTATCAGCTGTATAATTTATTTTGTTTTCGTCTGCATGTGACGTCATTCCAAAGTTTAGCTATGACCTAAAGCGCCAGAGCCAGTGGTGTCCACACCTAATACAGAGTGTGAGTCGAAAGTTTTGAAATATTTGCATAAACGCATGTGCACGTGTTTAAACTACTTCATGTCGCGCAATGAACAAACCACCGAGTGGAAGTGTGGACGAAACTCCTAGAAAACCAGCGCAATGTACGTTTCATCAGGAGAATTGTTATGTGCGATGAAAAGTGGGTCTATTTCATTACTCCTAGTACACAGCGACACTGATTGACTCCTGGACAGCTTCCTGAACCTGTTTTTAAGCGTGGGCGCTTCGAGTACAAGGTGCTTCTCTGCGTCAGGTGGAATTTCGAGGGGATCATCCATTACCAATTTGTTTCAGACGGTCGGACCATGAACGCCAAACTCTACTCTTAAAAGCTGCAGCGGATGTATGCCGCTTTGGAGGAGAAGTACCCAGTACTGGTGAACAGAAAGCGCGCTCTCATACTGCAGGACAACGCTCGGCCTCATACCACGCGAACGACCCTGGCCAAACTAACGGAACTTGAGGACATCGAATTGATGCCTCACTTAGCATATAGTCTAGACGTTGTTCCGTCGGATTGTTACTTGTTCCGGTTCATGGCCTACTTCCTCCGCAGGCGGCACTTCAACAATAAGGATGAGGTTGAAGTGCCGCCCGCGAAGGAAGTAGGCCATGAACCGGAACAAGTAACAATCCGACGGAGCAACGTCTAGACTATATGCTAAGTGAGGCATCAATTCGATGTCCTCAAGTTCCGGGAGTTGAAAGGATTTCTTTGAGTCGAAGGACAAGAACTGGGACCGCCGCTGAATCGAAGTACTGTGAGACAGATGGCTACGTACGGTGTAACACGATGGTCTATACTTTTTAATGCTGGTCAGCTTTTGTCGTAAAGATACGTATGAAAACATAAAGTGACCCCAAAATTGCTAAACCTTCAACTGAACCTCTGTATAAGCTCGATGCATACGCTATACCTAACTCTCAATAGCTTTTTGAATTCCTGTTAGTTATATCTTTGGGTTGAGGCTCAGATATTAAAACCCACTGCCACCTAAGGGTAGTGCTGTGAAAGTGTTTCTTGCGCGGAAATTGTTCTGATTTTGTGGAATTCGATAGTGTTATACTGCAGAGCTTCACCACTTCAGCGGTATGGCTCTCCTCTTCCGAATACATTGTACAGAATCACAAATAATTCTATTAGCAAATGACATATGTGCGCTGCAGGAACTCGTGACGTCACAATTTCCTGCAAACAGTCAACTTCATCATTGACTAGGACGGACTAATCTCCGCATGCTTGATGTTTCGCCGTCCATCTGCATGCTACGTCGTATAAAAATTGGAACGACAGAATTGTGATTTAAAGCAGTACCATTTCACTAAAATGGAGGTTGTGATGCATCTATGCAACGAAGCACAGAAAACGAAAACTTAAAATAAAGCACCAATATTTCATCTGGCAATACACACACGACGCTTCTTCCGATTGTAGACCGTTTCCAACCGCGCAGCCAGCACCATCTGGTGGGGTAAGGTTGAACCCTGAACATTTGCAATAATTTCGTTTAGCTGCCATTAAGTCTGATATCTGCAATATCAATTCCAGTTTTGCTGAGCATTTGGAAGTATTATAATACAGATTACATTTAGTGCTCCCCCAAAAGCGTTTTCAGCTCAAATTACCAGGAGCAAGGAAATTGCAAATACTGACGATTCTGAAAGCACAATGATTAAATCAATCAATGCGTGAATGAACGAGGTGATTTTCAGAAAAGAATATCTGACGTACAATACAAAAATAGCCCTTATAACTAACTTACTAGGAGATTTGGTTTAGGGCGTGCGTACGTCTTGCTCAACTGGTATTGAGTTGGAGAAAGCTAATAACAAGTGAACTTATTTGCAATTGGAAGGGAGAGGGGGTTCTAAATCCCCTGCGTGCTCTTCGAAACATGGCAGATATTTTGCGGTTTTTCTGTATAGCTGCGATTAAGCTCCTAACTGTCATGACGACAAGGATATCTACGAATACCGGCGAAGAACTTATCGAACAGCCCGAAGACCACTCGTTATAATCAACTTGGACCGCCAAAAATTTAGACCTTTCTGCTTGTCAGTTCAACAAACGTATTCGAATCTTTCTCCGAAGCGTTGAAGGTGTTGTTCCAGTTCACATCTTCGAAAATCAGTCAAGTTGGAATTTTCGCCACGGTAGAAATCCGAAACCAATTTTGAAATAATCTGCAATTGATGAACTTCTTGCGCGGGAAAGTAGCTTGCATTGACTCAGTGCCCACATCAGCAGGAACTAAAACAAAGCGTACAATTAGCACATTTTTCATTATGTGACACTCACATTACCTTTCCCATGATGCATCTGTTCCACGTATTTAGGATCAGCATATAACCACATGACAGAAATCATATCTCATGAAGGTGTCACTGTGACACCGAAAGTACTCATGTTTTTTAACCTGCATATAGATTTCGTTTTTTAACTGAATAAATGTCATCGTGCAATGAGATGAATTATTTCTTATTACTACTACTATTATGAGGTATGGACTGTTTTTTAATTACATCAATAATAAATAACAAAAGTACTAAAACATTGAATTTAAACATTTTATCAGTATATTGTAAAATTATATACATTAATAAATTTTTAAAACAGTAAAAAGACAATTAAATTAACTTTAAAATGTTTTAATCCTTCCCCTGCCATGCCCATTAAAGATGGTCGATCTCGAAAATTAATCATTCAACAAATCGGGTCACGGTTCTAAAACGTTCCACTGTTTTACATGTACTTGCATACAAGTGCAACATGTCCTTGTGGGTTTCGGTGAGAGTCATGAAAGTTGTACATTTATTGTAGGATAAGGTAATTTTTAAATATTTCATCTGCCAAATGTTTCCTACATTCTGTAAAGCCTGTACAATTGTTTGAATTTCATTCCCGGATACAGTTCAAAGATTAATGTTGTATATCTTTTAAAGTCGTCCTCGCCACTTTTATCTAGCATGAATCTTACACATACAGCATTTTTTTTAAAAAGCTAATGTTTGCAAGTAATTTGCATATAAAAACTAAAACATTGGATTTAAAAATGTTATCAGTATATTGTAAAATGTTGTGGGAAACCACTGGTGTAATCCTCGTTTTACAGAGTTTTTCTTTCTGTTGAATTCAAAATTTCTATCCTACCTAGACCATAATCCGCCTGTGAACAAACGATAGAATATCATGTGCTTCCTTTTTTAGTACTAAACACTCATATCGCGTTTCTTTGAGAGCATAGCTTGTATGCGACTTTGGCTGGCGCTCTGGTTTTGCTTAGTCAAATTGAAAATAATTTCCCGCCATGCATAAACGAAATAATATGTTATTTTCTACTCGCTTGCAACTACACTTTTATCAAAAATTTCAGGTTTACAGACCTACGTAGTACCATTTGGTTATATGGGTAAAACAGAAAGCTACGCAGATTATATCATGGGAAAGGATTTATTCGAAGAATGAGAGCGCTCTTACCTAAGCGGGATGCCGGTTATGTTCTAAAAGTCTGTTTTACCAACTCGAAGAAAGACGTTATGAAAAATATCTTCTCCTAAAACCATGTGATGAGAATTTAAATTTCATTTCCAAACTGTTGATTGTTAATCAGTAACGCGCGAAACGTCAGCACTAGTTGTGTAAGAAAACTTCGTTGGGTTGCACGTCTTAAAAAGAAAGACAAACATTATTACAGAACAAATACCCGATCGATTGGAAGAAGAACCAATAATTGCCAACTTTGAAATTATTATGTCTACTCTGATCCTCTGCAGATCGGAACAAATCGGAATGTAATGTGTAAGAACATCGTCCATCCTCGCTAATTTTTCAACAAAATGTTGCATGACAGTAGTATAGTGTCATCCCATTGTTAGTGCGGTGTTTCGTGCTACGTGGTCGAAAAGAAAGGTAACAAAACATTCAGGATATATATCGACTGATGTGTTAAACATACTTTACCTTCTTGTTAAAAATCTATAACGTAATTATGTACTTTTGATTTTCTAGATGCCCAATTCTATCCACTTAGTACAACGCTTTTAGTAAATGATTGGTTGATAGAATTGCAATGACACATACCCAAAAAATTACTCTGAATAAAAATGTGAAAAAGTCAGTAAACAGAAAGCTGTTATAAATTATGTATAGTAATGTTGCATTAAAATGAATACACGAAGTTAATACATATTGAAATTCTGCAACAGAAAATGCAAATTATTACCGGTATTTAGAAAATATGACGACGTGTCACTAAAAACTAAAATGCAACTATGATCATAACAAAAAATTCCAAAACGGTGGACAGAGTAGTTTTCATTAATTTCATAAATTTCCATTTTCTGAGAAGTACAAACACGCAGGTTTTCAAAAATAAGTGAATATAGTTTATTAGTAAGGTAAGCAGTCAGAAACATGTAAGACCTTTAATACCGTTTCAGCTTTTTTTTAAGTTTTTTTTATTGAAGGTTTAACGACCACCGTGATCAACTCAATGGGCTATAAGCATTCGCCCGTCCATAATTTATGGTCACTGTTTCCAGGGACGGGAGATAGCCAGTGCCGTAAGACAAACACAACATCCATGACTCTTTTTTTAATTTTGAAGAACATCGTGTTGTACATGTCTTATTCGTTATATCGCGAAATATTTCGAGCATATAAACATTGACAAAAATAGAATAGATGATAACGATTAAATTTTCTATACTACAACACTTTGCTAATGTTAGCATTAGTATCTCGAAAGTTTAAAATCGTACAAGAGTATTATTATGAAAACCCACAGGAGACCAATATGCAATTTACAATCACTAAAAGTAAAATTAAAAAAAAAAGTGTTTTCTGTATAAAGTACAAATTAGAAAAAAATATTGTTTCGCCCATCAGAACCCTACAGCAAAAAAAAAAAAAAAAGAAAGAAAACGGGAATGTTTTCCCATTGAAAAATTGGTTTTATACTTTACATTCCAATGACATCGTGATATGCAGTCACCTAACAGGCTAAAGTCGTCACTCCCGGAGCTTTTGTGGGAATTTTTATGAAATATAAAACTCATTCTAATTTCCTATTTAAATTCATTTTTCTTATAATATACCATTTGCAATATATTTTATAATATTTATAACTGAAAAAGCTTTGCCTGTGATATTATAAAAAAAATTAACCACAGTGCACAGGAGTAAATATACAAAAACCTCATATATATGATAAATGCGATGTTTTTAAAGAAACAATAGCTATGGCAATTTTCTTGATTTCTCTTCATGGCGTAATATTAATGAGATAAAATTTGTCTAGCAGCTACAAGGAAATGACATATATGATAGGAAAAGGAGAATATGACTCATGCATTTGCTAAACATGCAGCAAATAGATGTAAATTGGAGGTAAAAGTGTAAAGTTCTGTGATACACTGAAATAACAAAGAAAAAGTGCGTTTCATAAAGTTAAAATCCAGTGGTTCTTAAGAGGTGTGTCTTAATTAAAAAAATTAATGCAGTTCGTTGCCGCTATTTTCATCCTCGTGAAATGGAAATTATTATTATAAACGAGATGGAGAATCGTAGGAGAAAGAAATCCTCAAAACTTTTAAAGGAAAAAATGGAAAAAAATTCAAAACAGAAAGCTTAAGGTGACTCAAAAAAATTCAAGGCAGTGATGTTTCATTCGAATACTTGGCCTTCTTTCATGCTAACAGCCTGAAACACAAATGCGTTGGTTGAAAACGTGTGTGATAAAAACCTAATAATAATGAATTTGTTTTACTGCTTTGCTTCTTCCTGTATTGTCTTCGCAGATATAGCTATTTTCCATACAAACAGAGAAATTACACTCAGCATAGGTTATTTTCATTCATCCTACACAGTCTTCCTTTCAATAGGTAATATCGCACTTTTAACACTGCATTTACGATATACTCTTAAGCGATCCGCAGTTAAATAAAACTCGCACACTAACAATTGAGAAGACATATTGCGTTTCAGAAATCAACTGTTGAATTAACCTAGTGGGAAATTCTTATGATCTAGTTACAACAAATTAGCAAAACCTATGAAAAATGTTTTCTTCATTTTTCTTCGAGAAAGCTATACAGCTTTCTTGCACTGAGAAAATTCTATAAACCAATTTTCACCATTTACTGTGATGAGGCATTTCAATGTGACAACCGTTGGCAGCGCCCTCGGCCAGTTTATGAAGATTGGTAACAAATCCGTCAGAGACATCTTACGGAGCATGACACGCTATTTCTTCTAGGCACTACACTCTTACACAAGTAACGGGTGTAAAAAAAGTGAAAATGTACTGGTGGGTGTATGAGTGTAGTGAAAATGCGCCTACGGGTGTAAAAGTGTAGCTTTTGCAACTAAGGAAAATGTTTATTATACTCCAAAGCTTATTATATGTTACATTAGTTTATTTAAATAGTTTCTGTAAATTCCATTCATAAAACGTTTTACTTATAACCATTACCATTGATAATATTGTGAAATTTATTTTTTATGATTAATTACCTGAATCATCAGTGGCTGTTGGATCATGCATGTAGGGTAATTCAAAAACGACTTTACAACCTTAAAAGCGTATAGACATTCATTCAGAATACTTAAAAAAATTTTGAGGACGTTAATCTTTAACAAAATACATTGAGTTTTACCTCACACGGTGCCAAGCACCGAATTACGTAACCGCGACCGCCAGCAGCTTGCATTTCAGAATGGCTGCTTTCACAAGTGCGTATCGTGCTTGCTTTATATTTTGGTTTGAAGAAACGAAATCCGCGACAAATACTAGACGGAAATATCGCACCCAGAATTGTAAGGATCATCCCACTATACCTACACTTTACTCTTGGCGTAAGAATTTTGTTGAGACTGGGTGTCTCTCCGCCATAAGAAGTCTCCTGGTCACCCGCATGTTTCTGCTGCTGTCGTTCGTAGAACAAGTGAAGGAGAGCTCCGTTAGTATTCCCACGAAATCAACGTGACGTGCGTCTCGTGAAATGTGTATTTCGCAACAGCCGGTTTCGTGATTGTTAAGAAAACGATTGTACTTAAAACCACGCAGATTAACGGTGGTTCAAGAAATTAATAGCGCAGACTGCACGGCTCGTCAGGAATTCTGTGTGGATATGTTGCATCGGATAAAGGAACGTAGGACATTCCTAGACTACGTAATCTTCAATGATGAATCGACATTTGATGGCATTGGTAAGATTAGCACCCACAACTGAAGGGTTTAGGGTGCCAAAAATCCAGGGGGATCTCTGGAACATGTTCGTGCCAGCCCATGGGTGAATATGTTTTTGTGCACTCAGCAAACGTAAGGCGCGCACGTCCCCTTATTTTTTCATATCTTTTTTAAACCACCAATGGTATCGTCTATCTGCAAATGCTCGAAAATTATCACATTCCACAGTTGGCCGATGATGACCAAGAATAGCACATTCACTTTCAGAAAGACGACGCATCACCTCATTACTGTAAAGATGCCCAAGATTTCCTCAATAAACGTTTTCCAGGTCGGTGGATTGTTCGAGCAGGACCGATAGCATGGCCTCTTTGTTCTCCCGACTTGACAACTTTCGATTTTTTCCTATGGGGTTTCATTTAATTTCGAGTGTTTGTTCCAAGATTACTTGCAAATCTCACTGAACTCAAAACTCGAATCACCGTTGCAATTGTACAAGTGACATAGATATCCTGCTTTGAATTTTGGAAAAAATTGGCTTCAGGTGGTAAGTGTGCCGTATAACGAATGAAAGTTACATCGAACCAAAATGACTGTGTGGAATAAAACTTGATGTGTTCTGCTACAGATTAATACCTCAGAAAGTTCTGTAAATATTCTGAATGAGTATCCATAGGCTTTCAAAGTTGTAAAGTCCTTTGTGAATCACCTTGTTTTGATTTTCATTGTTATTTCAATTTTTACTCCCTCTGACATTCGCAAAAGCAAGAAAGCAAGAATGACCCGATTCTAAGGCGTTTGCGCGTAGGTGTGGGACTTTGACGCATCTACCTACAGTATGTGCCATGGTATTTTTGTGCGGCTTATAAAAAGAGAGAAGTTATTATAAGTTATTATATAAGCTCGAAAACTCGAGCTTGTATAATAACTTTAAAAATTCTTTCCTTAACTGACACAAGATTAAATGTGAATAATTTAAATCGCTTACGTTCTCTTCCGAATGTAAGTTGTAAGATAGTAGTAGAAACGAAACGCGCGAATATTTGTTGTTTCCGAAAGCAATGAGATTTGGACGTCTGTTCAGGTCTATGCGGGTACAGGTCACGCTTAATGGCAATACTAGAAAGCTTACAATGCGGCATCTATTGAGACCCACGTACTTGAGACTTGCAAAGATACGAGTTGGTGCTCTGTGCGTCATGCATTGTACTGAAATAATCCAACAACTCACGCAAGACAGAGAAAAGATAGAGACTGCGTTTTTTTAAAGGTACAAACCATGAATTAGCACCGTGAAAGTGTGTGCTCCGATGATTTTCCTCAGAGTCAGGAAATTGGAAAGAAATTTTATCCTTTCCGAATATTGACTAAACCAGGGATTGCTTCGGCAAAACCCACTTACACAAACAGCATTCAAGGCGACTTGTAGGAACGAAATGGAGTCTCTACTCTCCAGCCGAAAGTACTTCTACTTTTCTTAATTTGTTCCTTGCCTGGGTATGGCGAAGCAGACTACCTATGAACTTCAATGTAATTAACGTTTGTGACAAATTTATTAATGTTAGTTGTAATCCTGATACTTACTATGCATAACAACCCCGATTACACGTGGAAAATCTCTGCAAGGTCTACGTGTGCCCCTCCGCGGACCCAATGCGTTTGTTTGAGATTTTGAGATCATGCCTATGTGGGCGCCATTCATTATGCGAAATAAATATTATCGTATTAATTCCTCCACGGCAGTTGCTGGCGGGTTCGTTTACGATTCAGACCACGGATTATATAATTTGTCTAACCTTCGGATTATCGCTGCATCAAGAAGTTCCTAATACTTTGTGGGGATTTTTAGCATATCTTTTGTAAAATGAAAATCGTTCCTATAACACTTTGTTCCTCCATCTTTCTGTGGACACCATATATCTGCAACTATTAGTTTCATTTCAGAAATTCTGTTTGCACTGCGAATCTTGGAGTGGGAGAATAATGATACTTGCATTCCGTTTCTTTTCTGATTCGCAATTTCGCCGCTAGAGCGAGTACATGCAAATGATAACGATTTCAAATAAATTTTATTCCATATGTTCTGCACCAACCAGAGGTCATCGCTCTTTCCACGTTTATAAGTGAGTCACGGAAAAATTCTTATCGGCCGTCACCGGGAATCGAACCCAGGGTCTTCCAGTTACGCGCTGGATATGCTTCCACTGCACCACAGCGGCATCGAATTCCTCCAGACTCACATAAACTGTCTGCCAAGCCAATTGGCAGGTTTCTTCTTGGAGCCTCGCTCAATGCTGGGAATTCATCAAAGATGGTAAGCAGCAACTGAACAAATAATTAGAAGGCGAATGAATAATTAATACAGACATTTGACGTGGACTAGGAACATCAAACAGAGGTCGTTGCTCTTTCCACGTTTATAAGTGAGTCACGGAAAAATTATCATTGGCCGCCACCGGGAATCGAACCCAGGGTCTTACAGTTACCCGCCGGATATGCTTCCACTGCACCACAGCTGCCTCAAATTCCTCCAGATTCACATACACTGTCTGTATTTCTTCACTGGATATTTAGAAGCAGAACATATGATTAATAATTAATTTATTATTTTTTATAATATTAATAATAATATTAATTATTAATCATATGTTCTGCTTCTAAATATCCAGTGAAGAAATTCTGTTTCCTTCCGATACCATTTGTATAGACCATTATAGGTACACTCTGTTTTTCAAGTAATGCATAGATTTTCCACTAGAGGGCGTAAAGGCAAATTGCGTTTTCCTGGATATCTGTGCTCCCGATTGTCGGTTTTGGAAAATTCTGCCTGCATCAGACACAGCTGCTCATGGGAACATTTTTACATATAATTTCTAATTTTCGATAAAGAATAGTTTGGCCATTAGGGGACGTAAGGGTTAATTTTTTTCTCCGGATGTATTTTCAGGAAAATCTGAGCTTCTGAAATTCGATTCAAAAAATTCCCTAGAGGAACGATACCCTCACCACGGAAAACCGTTTGAAAGTTCCTCCTGCTTAAAATAACGCATTGTGTTTTCGCCAGTTGGGGTAGAGTTGAATCTGGTTTTTGTCAAGATATCTCTTTTTCTAAGAGTCCAATTTGGAAAATTCTTTCTTTGGTGGCAAGCACTTCCGGTTGGAAATGTTTCTTAAATAACTTAAATTTTTCTTAACGTACAAGTGTGGCATTAGAGGACGTAAGATCACGTTTACGTTTTATTCTGTATCTCTTCTAATTGTTTAATTTTGAAATCCATTTTGCCTCTGATATCATCTGTTATGATAATGTTTTATCACAGTTTGTTAATATTAGTAAAAAACTTTTCAGCTGCTAGTGAAAGTCAGTACTATGCATGCTTTATCGATTGTAGAATAGCGGTTAATTTTACCTTTTGAAACAGGTTTGATTCTTTATAAATATCCAGGATTAATTTGCGTAATTTAAAATGATTAACACAAAAGAGAAGTTGGAGCCCCAGCAAAAGGACTGTCATGTAGGTTCTTACCATATGGTAGAAAAAAAGTGAATCACTGCTGGAAAAAATACCTTTTTATCACCCTATTGCAAGAAAAGGCTATTGAAGTGAAATGTATGTGCATTCGGAAAGCATGCCACCCCAAACAAAGAAAAACGTAATGCGACGAGGTACGATGAAATCAAATAATTATTGAATTATTCTCTAACAGAACTCAAATGTGCGCATTTGCTTACTCTTATGACCTGCAAATTTCTTTGAGTAAAAGTGCAAGTACTTCGAGAGAAAATTTATCAAAGAAATATAAATATTCAATTCTGCTTGTAGATTGCCTCAAATAACTCTTAGAACTTTAACTCTTAGAACATGTTTGTGACCATGTTTCGATGCATCACTGTTTAGTGCTTCGGAAAAATGTTATATGTTCTTATATCCAGATAATTCAATATTAATCACAGGACATCCAATACCAGTTGTGACAAATATCAAACCAACCGTTCTGCGGCGTCTGAACCACGTAATTTACGGGAGTTACAGGATCTGCTGGTAACGCGGATGTCCCAGATACTGCAATACACCTGTAAAAGTTTTGTAGCGTCTATTCCTAACCGGGTAAGTGCTGCTTTGGAAGCTCGTGGCAGACAAACATCATATTAAGCAGGTGGTTATGATGTTTCAGCTCTTCGGTTTTTATTTGGGTTACTTGAAATTTCAGATTAAAAACTGCAGAAAACTCTCCTATTTTCTAAACGTTGAGTATCATGTATAAATAGCATTTAAAGCACTACTACAAAACTCTAGTAATGAGGAAATAGAAATATCCTGTTCATCGAAAAGAAACTCCTTTACCTCCGTACTTGTGATGAAGTAATTATGACGGTATTGTGTATATTATGCGTTGGGAAATAACAATAAGAAACAGATTTTCCGTTAAAAGGTTAATAACGGAATTGGAGTTTCCGTCGAAATGCTAAACATATGCAATTTTTTAAACGCGTGGGATTTACCTCTGTGCTTCACTAATGAATCTATCGTTTGATTTCAGAAACATTTTTATTTTTCGTGTTCTAACACAATTTTAATTCCGATAGATATCAAAGTATTGATCTCAATTATTTTTTAACAGAAAACTAAATCAAGAGGAAGCTTGCTCCTCTCCTGAGTACCTTTCCATAATTCCAAATATTGGAGTTCAAAAATATTAGTACAACATTTAAATAAATGATGCACTAAAATAGATTTTTTAGTGCATCAAGAGCAAAAAGGACTAAAGCTCCTTTAATTAATTTTTGTTTCGTAATGTTAATAATGAATAGATTTGTCCAACTTCCTGACTTCTAGGTCTAATTATAAATTTCCGCAAATCATTATCCTATAGCCATGTTCATATGCATTGGGGGCATAAGCGCCATTTTAGGTACCAAGAAGTGTTTTTTTTTAACTAAGTTTGTATTAGTGAAAAAACAAAACAAAAAAGTGCCATTTTTTGTCAGCATGTATGGAAAAAAATGAAAAAGGTAGGACGTGTCCTGCACAAGTTTAGTGCAAAGTTCCTCTCTTTCTGAATCATCTATACTAGACTATCCACTGAGCTCCTGATTGAGAGTTTCCTATAAGCAGACTCATTAACACCATATCTACGGTAAACTAAATTTGATTTCGAAAGCATTGTATTTGAAGAAACACAATTTTGCGAACATAAGGACAAAAAGTTTAAAAAATATATAAGGATATTTCAAAACATCTAGCTTCCCCTGTTCAAATTTAACTTGAAGCATTGCTTTCATTAAATTATCTGGTAAAAGAAGAACATAAAAAATTTGTCAAACACCTGGCGTAAGAAATACCGGAACTGTAATTTTCAATATAAAGAAATTGACTGACAATGTTTACAGCAGCTAGTTCATTACGAAAAGGAAATAAAATACATGACATATAATTAAGGGAAAAGTAATATAACTAAGAATTACATTGACTGAAAATAAAATCCTAAAATTAGAGAGAAAGAAGCGCTTAAATCCCCAAACCTGGCCGATCTGTACGACAAAGGAATTCGCGGAGTTAGCACTGTCGTGCTGCCATCTATCTTCTATATGAAAGGTGAAAGCACTTAAATTGTAAATCGATCGTGTTTCATTACACTTATATTTCGGCTAGCCTTTAAAAAGATGTTTAGGAATGTTAATTGCGACCCTGTTCCAAAATATTTATTTTAAATATTCTCAATGATGCACGTTCTTGATGCACGTTCTTGATGCACGTCCATTATTGCACGTCCATTAATCCACGTTATTTATTCTAAGGAAAACTTAGTTTTGTCATGAATCCGTTCCCTTAAAATAAATAAGTACACTAAGTATTTTCCAGGAAAGGACGTGCATCAAGGGAAGGCATCTATGAAGTCGTAGCAAGCATCCTCGTCCAATTTGTTTAGACATTGTAGAGGGAAAACACCGTTTTTGTTGGTAACTTAGAGAATGTTAAAAGAAGCGTAAGGAGGTACAGCATTATCTCGCATCAGAGTTTTTGAATGGTATGCACGGTTTTGTGACGGGCGGGAATATTTTGTTAATGACGGAGATTTGGGTGTCGTTCTAGTGTACGGGGTACTAATCTGGCATTAAATTTTGCTTTTTACGAAATCCTCGTGTTGAATCTCATGACAGATTGACTTACTCATGCCCACCGACTAAGCCAAAGGGCTCACTGTGATTCGGCGATCTTTCTTGAAATGAATCGCACCTCTTCGATATTTCCGCTTTCGACACACTGGAGGGTCGCCCATATCTCGGATCATTATCAAAGGATTCTCAGAAGACACAAAACCGTACATACCATTCGAAAACTGTGCTGCGGAATAATGCTGTGTCTCTATAAACTACTTTCATTATTCTGTAATTTTGAGCATCTGATTTACCAAGTTTCCAACAAAAACGAATGTTTACCCTCTGCTATTCCATTACTAAAATGAAATGGGACGGGAACGCTTACTATGACTATCTGGATAATCGCCTGCCGCCTGTCCGTACCAGTATGAATTTTTTCAAGATATTTGCTGATTAACCAAGGACTGCTGTCTTCTGGCATACACGTGATAGTTTTATCCCAGCACTTTTAGATCACTCACGCGGTCAGTCCTGGAACATTATGGACTTACTCTGTACTTTTTAAAAGGAATTATAATCGGGTTTCATGTCTGTAAACAGACCTCGGTCAAAATGTCCGTATCAAATCCCTAAACGAATGTCATAAATATTTCTACCCAGTATAGGAGCAAGTAATATCGACATACTTTTCATGTTTCCGATGGCATAATGTTCTGTTTCATCTGCAATGTTTCCATTGATCATACCAGAAATTCTGAAATAGATTAACATGCGAGAAGTGCTCGGCATGAAGAAAAGAAAAGAGAAAAAACAGAAAAGTACAGCAATAGAACTCTGAAAAGCAGAAAAAAGCATCAAGCGACTGTATCATCAATGTTCGGAAGACAAAGAGCATGTGGCGGAACACGCAAAATCAACTGGTATGATTCCAGATCAAATGGTCAACCTGGACAATGAAGACGACGTACTGTTGAAAAGTATTACAGGATTTGAGGACCCATCAGTAAAACTTGACTTTCCTTCCTGCAAGGAGTACGTAAAGAAATGTACGGCTCCCTATGTAATCAAATTCTGGAATTCAGAGGCAGTTTCAGAGAAATTTCCAAGACAAACACGAAAAGCAAGGCAAGAACTCTCAGTGTTACCCAATTCTGTAGACTGCGAAAGAGCGGTGTCATGTTACATCCAAATATTTACATAAAAAAGACACTTTACAGGAATTTTCGGCTACTGGACTACCGTCTTTTTATTTCAACGAATTCTAATCATCGCTGCGGTAATAATTATGCTTACAGAAATTATCTACTATTAAAACAGTCCTTTTTTGTAACCATAACAAGCAAGCAAAAAAAGAGTTTATGAAGTAGATATTTCATTCAAAACGGATTGTTTTAGTACTCATACATAATAGTATAGTATTGTTCATAGTTCTCGTATTGTCCGTATAATTTCAAAAAGTTGCTGTATCAATTCCGCATAATTTCGAAAATATTGTCGCAAAATTTATAGGGCCTTTCTTATAAAAATCTACGTTTCTTGAGGTTCACTAATACACGTGTTTCAATATTGATTCAAAACTCGTACTTCAACACAATCTGCTATTTACCCTTTCCGTACAAGGAGCTTTTTATAGCAACGAATTTGACGTAGTATCCATTAATTCACGCGCCTCAAATATTCGTCCTGAATTGTATTTCGAGGTGCAAAGTTCGTAGCAATGGAGCATTGAAATCTTTGACATCTCTACACATTTTGAAATTAATTGAGCAATCGTTGTTATTAAAAAGACGAGGATAAGAAATTCATTGGAACTAAAATCAAGGTCCATCGCTTCAGAGAGAATTTCTAAGCAAGCCTTAAAATTATGTACGGCCATGAGTGGTTAAAAAAGATGCAGCTACGACAATTTGGAATAGAAAAACTTCCTTTCTAATTTGTGAGATTATTGTTACTATCGGGAATTAGTTCTTTATATATATATGAATGGAACATCAAGATCCATTGAGGCCTCTATTTGCAGAGATACCACCAACGAACAATGCGAAAATAAAACAGACTGTTTGTTTCCTCAAAGAAGTAATCGTGGAAATCCGTCACAAAATTACCTACTGTGCTGTGGCAGCATATAATGTACTAATTAAAATTATATGAAATAATTTTGTTGAAAACATGAATTTCTTTCCACTTGAAGAAAAATTGCTTACACTTTTAATTCGAAATATTTATTTATATATATGTAAAGTAATTTAACCATTACAGATCTATTCATAATAATGGTTTGAAAACACTTCTTACCTAAGAGGGGGAGAAGTACTTTTCATTTGGTATTGTATTCATATCTTCAGTCGCTATAATTTTGCATGTTTGGAAACTGAAATAAGTTCAGCACAAACATTCTCGTAAAAATACTTGACAGTTTATCTTTTATTTACGGTTCATTATTGAATGATATTGCGAATAATAGATTATATTGAGATCAAGATTATATTAGGTGTCTGCAAAAGTTCTACCTATTTTTCGTGATACGAATTCGAAGAAAAAGATTTAAGTAAGGAGGGCAATAACAGAAGGCGTGTGTGATATCCAAATGCTTCGAGGAGTAGGCTATAACATGAAAGCATGAAGGTGTATCTCATTCGTAAACAAGTCACATAACGGTTAAAATATCACGCAATAAGGATCGCATTAGGTATAGTTTGCTTTATGAGTTCGACAAAGTCAATAAGGCAGCTGAATCTTTCCTCAACATTTGCGATATGTACCGCAAGGATGCTGTAGATGAAAGCATACGTCGTTGGGGGTTTCGGAAGAAGATCTCAACCAAGCCGTATTAAATGTGACCAGCAACTAACCACTGAAGAATCATTAGAAATGTTTCTGTACACAGAACAACAGTAGAAAGAAGGACGCAAGAGCTTGATTTATCACAAAGTACAGCCAGTGGATATCACAAGACCTATCCGCAAGAAAACGATCGGGCAGAATTAGCCACCTGTCTTTCTTTGCTTGCGCGTCACAGAAATGAATATTTCTTGGAACGATTAGTTACGGATGATGAAAAGTTGTTCATTTATAGAAATGTGAGGTGTCAAAGGGCTGTACGGCGAGTTGGAGAGCCTGCTCCATCGACTTGAAGTAGAGAACTGCATCCGAGGAAGGTTTTGTTCAGTGTTTGGTGTGATATCAAGGGGGTAATCCACTGGGATCTGCTTTGACATAAACAAACGATATGTGCTAACTTCCCAGCAAAAACCGTTTTTCTGGGCCAGCACGCAAGCCAGCAGTGGCCGAACACTATTTTGCCGCTGCCCAACCGTCAATAGAATGTCCCGGTGGACACCACATGAGTCATCAGTTCAAGCCAATAGCTGGCCAACAGTTGACATCCCGTTTGTTGTCATAAGCCTGAACAGGGCCATCAGTTATCGATCATAGGCAGTGGCTGACACAAGCGGCCCTTAAGCGGTCCTCCTGCAAGCACGTGCCATAAATGACGGTTAGTCTAATGTGGTGCGCTAGTTTCCTGGCAGTGCCAACCGGCAATCACGTGACGTAACTGATCGCTGGCCGAATCTTGTCCGCCTAGTTCCCAGTAATAGGCATTAAACTAGGACAACCGGAGTTTCCCAAAGGCACAACTACTTTTTCCCCCTACGAAACTTCTGCATGATGGCACGGTGCTGGGGAAACTTTCTCAACAGGTTCTGAAAAACTACCATTTGGATTTGGCTGGCGTCGAACAACGACAGTCTGCTTGCGAAATGAACGCTCTAGCACTACACTGGTTTGCCACGTACGAACCTTTGCTTAAAGCTGAGCCTCTTTTCTGCGCGATGGGAAACGAAGGTTTTTTTTTTAATTTTACAATATTGCGAGGTATTTTTCGTAAATGTCCATTTCATAGAATTCGTACATTATTTTTTTCGACGTAACGATTGGTTTTATTTATTTTAAGGGAACTTCATTCATTTCAAACGATTGTACTTTACAATTTTGCGCAGAGGTAATGTCGTAGCCGGTGAAGTGAAGCTGAGGCGTGACTCTTGCTAAATGAAAACTTTCCCCAATACCAAGCTTGGCTGACACGAGAGGCCGTCGGCTTAGTCGTTTTTTTAGGAACGCTTTCGAGGTCTGTATTTTGGAAAGGAGACCTCGTTTACTCTGAGTGAAGAAGTCTGCGTTGCAATTCCCAATCAAAGTAGCTAAAGCTAGGGCATATTTTAAAGTGGAGTCGTTGTGTTTGTATAAGTGAGTCTCACAGCGAAAATGATGACTGCATACGCATTTCACCAGCAGAACTGACCTCGTAACTTAGTATTCATGTAGGTAGGGGAGGTTCTGTAAGTTCGATTAGTTGTGCATAAATCAGTTACGGCTTCACTGTTATTGCCGTCAAACTCTCGTGGGAGAGAGCTATGTGAGAAAACTTTATGGCACTTCTCCCATTTCAGTGTAAAAAGTGCTAGCGATACAAAGACACATTGTAAGTTGAAAACTATCCCAAGTATCCCGCTATGAAATGCCGTTGGTTTCTCCAATTTTTTGAAGACCATTCAGGGGATATAATTTCAAACCTAAAGCACGGTTATTAAGTACAATTCCTTTTGACTGAAAAAAGTTCCTTTTCAATCAGATACCTCATCTAAGGAAGGAATATATTTCCCCCAATGCTCTTTGTGTACCTAGAGAACATTTTTCTTGCTAGGCAGCACAAAGCCATGCCTTGTTTAGCTGCATACCATTGTTTATCACAATCTAATTTTTAAAAATGATAGTGGAGTCTGCTTGTAACGAGAAGCTCGGAACCGTCGGAAATCCACGTTGAATCCGGGCTCTCGGAAGAGCCGGTTTTGTGTGAAAATTCTCACCATGTAGAAATATGCATACCTGTTAGTATGCATGTACATTTATTTATATTATATCCATAACAATTGGATATAACTGAAAGATTCAATTGATTTACCACATTAGCACTAGAGCTAATTAATCATTCCTTGTAAGTACAATCAACTGGACTACCACGTGTGACTGAAGGCATTTTAACTACACAGCCCAAAATGAAGCAAAAGTAGTACCGATCCTCCCAATGCAGAGCAATGGACACAATTTCAGAAAATGTTATCTCCTCTTTCCCCTCCGACTACATCCCCATTACATTACTTTCTTATTCGTCTCTGCGATTGTCTTCCAGAAATCGCTTATAAAGGGAATGTGCACTACCCCTCCTCTTATTGCGTAGTAGTAGGTGGCGTACTTTCAACTTTGTAGACGCGATATCCATGACAGCAACGAGTGATATGTTTTCATTGTGCCTACAGCACACCTTATATACCCTCCAAGCCAGCTCACAACACGATCCCTCTTTCATTGGCTACGCGCTGTTGACGTCAAAAGTAGGAGGTGGTCACAATAACGTGACTCGACTGTGTATACGGAATGTGCTGATATTAAATGATAAACAAACTGAAGCTGAAATCTTTGAGGACAGAAATTTTACCATTGATTTTCTTTAAAAAAAAAATAATGGATTGTAACCAAATGCTTCCACTATTTTAATAGAAAAAACTATATTAATTACATTAATAGGTAGCTTTCCTGTACTTTTGGCTTGCTTAATTCAGTATATTAAAATATGATTTCTTGGTATTTGAATGCCAGGAGGCTATTGATGAGAGTATTTGCCCAAGAGAATTCGTTGATACGATAATTTTCTGATATTTTCTTGCCCTTCGAATGCATTCATTGTATTGAGACAGCGTAGTAGCAATGGAAAGTTTCTTCGAGAGAATTTTTTTCATTTGAGTGATTTTGACGTAATCGAATGCTTCGAGCGTATTCCACAATTGAATGAATCGATTATGATCATCACTAATGGAAATATAATACATTATGGGTTAAATCGTTTGTCTGTATCCTTCTGGTGTTATGAGGTGAGTTAAATTTCCAAGAAGAGCTTACAAGTTGTCTGTGCCTGACTTTGTTAATTGAGAGGAGGCGTCGCAATTGTAAGGGAATGCCTGAATTTTAACTATTCTCCCACTCAAAATCAAGTAAAGAATTTAGTTTAAGATAGTAGATGGTTTCGAGCTTCTTTAGCGAGGATTGCAGACAAATGTACGGTCCGTGAATACACTTTTATTGGGCGATTCTTTGAGTCCTATATCCGTTGTCGGCTGTGACTTATAACTCCACTGACCTTCCTCACTCTTCTATATTTCATTTGATGGCTGAAAATGAAGTATTCATCGAACTTCCTTGAACTCAGAGTCTTGCGCAAACTCATTCTCCCTTGCTGTAATTTTTTACTGTGAAATGTATACAGCGCAATTTCGGTACATCAACTGTTCTTCAATTTTAAGAATCTCTTGTAGTAAGGTCTGATCAACAAGATGAGACTGTCAGTCGATAACACAGCGGAGGTAGCCAAGCCCAAGAAGGTGAGTGATGGATAGATAAAATAGTTAGCAGTAGATTTGAAAACAGTTACATATTTTTATTTAAGCCCAACAATGCAAGAGACCGAAAGATACATGGTATCAAGAAATATATCTAAGAAAGAGATACATATTTTTGTTTATACCAAGAAAAGGAGAGATTGAAAGATATCATAGCAAGCAGTAGATCTGAGAAAGAGTTGCATATTGTTTTTCAAGACCTCGAAGTCGAGAAATCGAAATGTCTAATAGCAAGCAGTAGATTTTGAAAGTTACGAATTGGTATTTAAGCAAAGGAAGGCGAGAGACCGACAAAAAAAAAAGATCTTGATTTTTTTCCTTAAAGCTCCACACTAAAAGGAATCAAATCAAGATTGTAGGTATTGAAATTATAGTTTTAAATCCGGATGCCTTTCTTGTTTGTATTATTTTGAGCAGAGTAATTGGTATCTTGTAATAAGTCTATGTTCATACCTCCCACAAGAAATGTATTTTGTTTCAAAAGGTTAGTACATTTAATAAATTGGGTGAGTAATGAAAGAAAAACTGTAAAATTTTTAGTAAGGCGGTCTACAACAAACAATAATTATGTAATACTGATAATGATCTGTTGAAATTTCTGCATTTTGGTCAGATATTGTGAGATTTGGAATTATAGAAAAATCTTTATATTTTACATACATTGCAACCCCTGCAAATTATATCTAGGTTTGAATCTCAATTGGATTAATGATTCCAGTAAGGTTATTTTCTTAATAAGTGACCCAGCATTAATGTGAATTAGTTTAAACTGTTAATTGAGCAAATCGTTAGTAGCAGGTTAAGCTTTTTTAATGTGCAGTAATCATAATGCGTTTAATTATTAATTAAAAAGAATATAATAACCACTATAATCTAAATTTCTAAGTTAAAGTCTACTAGAGACGATATTTTTTTGTTTGGATCCTCTTCTTTCTGTTTAATACGTAGTAGGCCATTTGTGAACCAAGCATAGTTTATTAAACCCTTTTGTATGAGTTTCTCATTTGCCAGAATAAATGTTTGTTAAGTGGAGTTAAATTTTCATTAATATATATTCTAGTATCTGGCAAAGTATGGTCCAAGTCTGAGTTCAGTAAAGTTATCCTGTTTTTCGTTTGCCATTGATTCCTCGAACTTCTTGATTTAAAGTGAATTATAAATGTTGATTTGATTTTTGCAGATCTACCAGGTGAACAATAACTTTATTATTTTGTCTTATGTTCCTCAATTTGCAGCTTTCTAGCAATTTGATCTGTTTTACCTCTCAGGTCAGAATCATTCTCAATTCCTGTCAGGTCTATGCCCTGCAGTTCAATGTTTCTCTAACCTTGGTATTGATTCAAGTAATTTGTTTCATTTGTCAAAG
The DNA here is from genome assembly GCA_039090855.1 of Macrothele yani. Taxonomy (NCBI): domain Eukaryota; kingdom Metazoa; phylum Arthropoda; class Arachnida; order Araneae; family Macrothelidae; genus Macrothele; species Macrothele yani. The sequence continues at coordinate 36,920,723 of CM077018.1, forward strand.
ACTGTATAAGATGTACATTTTCAGCTTCTTTTTTCCAACTGAGTTAGTTGTGTTTTTAAATCTTTGTTAGTCTGTTCCTGTTCGTTACATTTTTTTAGTATCTCATCATATTTTCCAATTATAAATTCCGTAATTTATTTGATTTTAAATAAGTGTTGCTTGATTTCTGAGACCGCATGTAGTTGTACTTTGATATCAGTTAAGGTACTTTTTAAGTATTCCATATTAAGTTCAGTAGTTTCTTTAGCCTGTGAGGTAGAGTATCTGCGTCTGTTAGAATTAGCCGAAGCTCTACCCTGTTGTTGAAGCATTATATGTTATTAATCAAGGGAATTCAACCAACATGAAAACGGCCTATAAGTCAGTGAAGTCAGAGAATAGGTATCCGTCCAGAGCTCTCTACGGTTATAATAATGAAACATTGTAAAATTGTCTTCCGTTTTAGTTTAGGGCAAATATAACAATTATCAGGGAACGGTTGAAGGTCTAATTAAGTTGCTGAAGTATTCCACCAAATTAGATATATTGTACAGCACAGTAAATAACTTGTATGAGTTACATTTCGGTACTTTTTTCAGAAGTTCGCATGGCTTACCAGGAGGTCACTAGATGGCAGCACACGATCTATAAAAGGTACTATAATTGAACATTTGAAGGCGAGAGCGTTTTTTTTTTTGATTGGAGGTTTAACGACCACCGTGAGCTTCAACAATATTTATTTGGAGCAAACATGGACAGGAAGATACAGATGGCCTGTGCTTAACAGTTACCAAAAGATAAACAAGTAGATGACCTATTTACAATGACGATGAGATATTTACACTATGTGGATGCACTATATACAATGTAAGCAAATTCATAACACTGACAATACTAGACTGAAGGGTTGACTTATTCTATGTACATCATATGTTCGCAATGTGCATCAGCAGAGTGCCATCTCTAATAGGTGAACACCATTACAAGGTATAACTATAAATTTTACAGTGCAAAAACAAACATGTATATTTTGAGCAATCTTGAAAAAAAGAAGAAAAGAGCATAAGGCTTATACTTTTCAGTGTCTGAAAGATAAGCGAATAAATAATCTAATTACAGTGATGGTGTGAACTCTATACAAATTGAATGCAATATCTCTATTGTGAAACACTGTCAAATTATAAAAAAGAACTATTACTTAAGCTTAAACAAGTGCCTCAATCACAATACTATAGATTAACATGTAATGAACAACAACATATGTACACAAGGTGCAACGGCATAGGGAAGACACTAATAAAGAATTACAATTCCATGGTACAACTGTAAATTTCACAGTGCAAAGAGTAAAGTATATTAGTACAAACAGAACTTGCGTTTTACAGAAAATTTATACTTCGGATACAATACAAATAATGAAAATATGAAAACTGACTCTTTGTACAGCAAATGTGCAATACAGCGCAGAACATTATGTAAAAGACTGATTATTTCCTGGTAGGCACATGTGACATGAGAAAAACCACACTGTGTAACATTAAACATATAATTGAAATACTATCAAAACGTTTGCTCCGCACCATGAGCATAAAACTTAAGACATCTAATCTTGACCCAACATGCGAAATGTGCCGAACATAAATTTTACAGTGCAATTACGAAAGTACGTTAGTATATACAAAACTGAGCTTTTGGCATAGCAACTATACTTCAGGTATAGTACAAATATCTGAACGAGGAACAATTATTCTTTGTACAACAAAAGTGCTAAACCTCGCTGAACATTGTGTATTTGACTGATCATATACCTTTATGTACATGTAACATGATCAAAAACCCCACTGTGCAAAATTAATAATTAAATTTAAACATTAACAAACATTTGCTCAGCACCGTGAGCATAAACCAGAAATTATAAAGCCCGGCAGACATAAGGAAAGCGTTGAACATAAAACTTTAAACTTTATCTAAGTGCCTGTGGTGTAACAAAAAAAAAAAAAAAAAAAAAAAAAAAAAACCCTCACCTACAGGACCTTGTTGGTGAGAAACATGCAGACGCGCAGTAACATTGGGCAGCAATGGTGAAGAGGGCACCTAAGAACACGTTAATTACAAAACTATACTTTAGTTAGTCTAAACAAATTCACAGAAGTCAGAACAATAGTCTAAGGTCTTCTGATGGACCAGAAAACCATTGACGAAAAGGTGACCACACTGACATAAAGTGTGGGATTCGATTCGCAGCCTTAGCAACAGGGAAAGCAAGCCTCAAGCGTGAAATCAGTCTGTTCCGGAACTGACTGCACATGGCAGCTCCCGCCTGAAAGATGGTAGGCTGTATAGGGGTAGAACGAAGCTGTTGATAGTAGCAAAAAATCACATGTTTTGCTAATATGAAAACATAAGCACATGACTCTGATATAGGAATAGGCAGAGTACTGGAACTGAGTAGCGTGCTATAGGCTGAGAAAGAGAGATCAGTAGTACTAAGGCACTGTGCAGTAGTGAAGGTCAGATGTAACAAGGGAAGAAGCACTGTGCAATGTTGATATACATGATCTACATCCGCAATCGTAGAGCAAAACATGCAGTTAGGCGAATCAACAAGCGTCATCCTGAATAATTTGGTAGGAACTGGTAACCGCCGATGAAGAAACAACCATTGGATGTTTCTTTCTGCTGGAACAGATAGTGGCGAATTAGACATGGACCACACTTGTGAAAGGGCGACATTCGGAACATCTGGAATCATCAATGGTGTAGCATACAGTGGATCAATGAGACAACGGTAAAGAGACGAGATAGAAAAACTGGAGAGAGGAAGTGATGAGCCCCGAACGGAAAGGAAAAAGGGAAGAGGAAGAGAGGCAGAGGGAACAAGAGTTAACCCAGCTTGAGAGGCAAGGTTAGGGAAGAGGGTAATGATTGAACAACGGAAGGAATCATACAGCGAAAGAGAGGAAGAGGTAGGGGAGAGGAGGGGGAAAGATCAGAGAAGGGTTTCCAAGAAAGATCTGGAGAAATTAGATCCTGAACAGATACTATTCCGGCGGGGAGCCAGGAAAGGTCAGTAAAGTAGGGAGCATTAGGGGGATGAAGGATGGAAGAAAAGAACAGGGGCTCAGCTAATAGTTCAGTGGTGGAAGCCGGTGGAGCACGGAAGAGGGGTAGAGAACGGAGAAAGGAAAGGACCTCTTTGTAGAAAGGGGAAAGTTTAGAATGGAAAAAAGGAGATTGATCCATTAGAAGATACATGATGAAAGTGATTCGGGAATTCCTAGGCGATATCATGACATCTCTAACGAGCGTAACTGGCAACTCTGGTGCACTTAGTAGCCGCAGGAAAGAAACCACTTTATGTGCTTTATAGTAGGTGCGAACGTCCAGCAGTGAAATACCTCCATCAGTGACTCGACGACAGAGAGTGGAGACCTGGATCCAATGGTACCTGTTCCATATTATCGTTGAGATGATTCGAGTGATTTCATTGAGGTGATAAATGGGCATACGTTCAGCTGACCATGCATATAGGCATGGTGAAAGAATATAAGTCTGAGCTATTCTAGCTCTTGAGAAGTAAGAAGTACAAAACTGGGAACCTCGCCAGAAGGCAGCAGTTCGAGTAAGGCGTGTTCTGAGAGCATTCCATGTTTCATTTTGAGCAGAAAGACGGACTCCGAGATGGACCCCAAGGAATTTCTGGGATGAAGCAGTCCATGAGGCGCCCCACGGGGTGTCAGTCCTAGAGGCCCACGCTCCGCTCCATAGACCTGCACTCTTGGATGTATTAAGTGATGCCGCTGAACATGAAGAATATTGATCGTAAATCTGGAGCAAGATGTCGAATTGAGCCTCTATCCGTACACAAAAGGTCGCGTCATCAGCATATGCAGAGTATGTCACAGAAAAGTGCCTAGTACTTGCAGTAGGCGGTGGCAGTGCATCTATAAAGGCTCGATGGACAGACCGAAGAAACGGCTCAAAAGCAATGGCAAAGAGCTGCCCAGAAAGTGGGCAACCCTGCCGAATGCCTCGCCGAAAAGGAATAGGTGCAGTCAAGAAGGCGGCCGTCTTGACATGGAAAGCAGCGTCCTGATAAAGGGCAAGAATAGAGGTAACAAAAGCAAAAGGAAAGCCGAAAGCAACAAGAACAGCAGAAAGATACGAATGTGAGATATTGTCGAAAGCAGCTCTTTGGTCAAGATTAAAGAGGGCAAGTGGTTCAGAGTTAGTACGAGCCAGATGTAGGAGATCACGAAGGAGATTGAGATTAGAAGTGATGGACCGACCAGGAACCGTGTAGGTCTGGTCTGGAGAAAGAAGAAATGGAAGAACTTGGTTGAGTCGACTGGAAAGGAGTTTAGTGAAGAGTTTATAGTCAATGTTTAGTAGCGAGATAGGACGCCAGTTTCCCAAGTCAAGCAGATCGCCTTTCTTGGGGAATAACACCATATGAGCCTCTGTGAAACCCCTCGGAAGAGAAGAGGAAGAAAGAGCAGCATTGAAAGCGGCGAGAAGAAATGGAAGCAACGAAGGGAGAAAAGTACGGTAGAAAAGGAGCGGAAGGCCATCTGGACCTGGGACAGCACGGGAATTTAGAGAGGCAAGAATGGTCCGAAGTTCAGTCTGCGAAATAGGTTGTAAAAGGGAATCAGAGAGATTGGAAGGAACTTGGGGAAGAGCAAAGAGTAAAGTAGCAGAAGCAGAAACAGAAGGCTGAGGAGTTTCACTGTATTTGATAGTAAAATATCGACGAACCTGAGAGCAAACTGCATCCGGATCAGAGATGATTTCACCATCAGGCCGCCGAAGCAGTCGAAGCTGATGCGACGAGCGGCGTTTTTCTTCTAACGCGGATAGAAACTCAAAGGAGCAGTCCTCTGGTGATAGATGTTGTAGACGGAGACGAAGAATTACCTGACGTGCACGAGGCTCAAGAAGTGCTCTCAGATCCGCTTGGTAAGCTGTATACATGGGATGACTCGCACCAAGCTGTAACAGGATGTTTCGGAGATTTTGCTCTTCCATGGAGCGCTTCGTGCCTTCGGAGAAGGAATGACGTCTGAGAAGATAAATTAGGTAAGATTTTACCTCGAGCCAGTAATTGATGGCACAAGGTGCAGTGGACAGGCCCTCTCGCATATGATCAAGAAGATCTCTGATCTCGGTGCACATATTCTCATCAGCTAGGAGAGAAGTGTCCAGTGTCCATGACCGAGGTCTAACATGCAGACGAGATGAAGAGCTACAGGAGATAGTGATGGCACAATGATCCGATGAAGCTGTAGGAGAGTGCATACAATCCGTTGTAATGGGCAATAACGGAGCAGAAGCGTAAAATCGATCCAGCCTGGCAGAAAGAGAGGAGGATGCAGATGAAGATCTCCAGGTATGTGAAATGGATGTCGGATGCAATCGTCGGAACACGTCATGTAAATCAAAATCAGACACTAATGATCGCAATTGCTCCACAAGACGTGAACGATGTTCAATCCTCGAAGGAGCGCGATCGAGCTCTGGTTGAAGTGTACAGTTAAAGTCTCCTCCAATGAGCACATGATCTGATGGTAATGCTGACTGAAGTGCAGTGCGAAGCGACGAAAATAACAACGTTAGATGTGTAGATGAACATGGAATATATATGTTGAAAACTAAATATCGTTGTCCATCTAGGACGAAAGTGAGTCGCTGCAATAAGTCTCGGCACAGGTTATGAACTTTAACAGAGGAGAGTGCTTGACGAAATCTATTATGTACACCAATCGCTAAACCTCCACGAAGAGAGAACCTATACGCGTGATGAAACTGATAGTCCCATCTCCTCCAGCGATGGAAGGGTGAAGTGGATAGACAATTTGTCTCTTACAAAAGTAGGAGATCTGCTTTGAGGTGGTGGACGTCTTCATACACTAAAGCATTCGCCAAAGGGGTACACATACCCCTACTATTCAGTGAGACTGTCTTGAACAGAATAGTCTGATGATGGTTGGAGGATGTTGTCGGCTGCGTTCTGTAATTTGGCGAGACGGCTACGGAACTTCTTTGCCCAGTAGGGACCACCCAGATCTCTGCCCGGAACGGTACGTAAATGAGAATGTATCGCCAACATTTGATTCATGGTGTCAGACAGACAGTGGGAGTAACCTTCCAAAAAATTGCGAGACAGCTTGTCTCTACGGGGACTTATTAGGAACGCATACACCTTCTCCCCAGACACAGGTGTCTGTGGAAGAGAGGATGCCTCTAGAATATGTAAAAAGTTTTCACAGGAGATCGGAACAATTGTTCCATCATCTGTATCAGATTCCATAGAGCCTTCAGACGTGAGCATCTGACTACTAGAACAAGCACGTCCTGCCTTAAGGGTAGTTGTAATTCTAAACTTCTTATTCTGAGCGCGCGACGTTCTACGTCGCTTCGCCCGTCCACGACTTTGTGCTGTAACCGGAATTGGAACTTCCGGCAATTTAAAAGGAACTGAAGAAACAACCTCAACGGTCGGTGTAGCAGTATGACGAGAATCGTCATCAACCATCTCTATAGGAGACTTTGGATTAACAATTGATGCCTCTTTTGACTGAAGAGATAAAGTGGGCGCCAATGCTTCACCCGAGGTCGAGGGTTTACCCATAGACGTCGTCGGTTGACCAACGGCTGTCTCACTACTTCTGGTAGACGTCGGTTGACCAACGGCTGCCTCACTACTTCTGGTAGACGTAGGTTGACCAACGGCTGTCTCACTACTTCTGGTAGACGCCGGTTGACCAACGGCTGTCTCACTACTTCTGGTAGACGTCGGCTGACCAACGGCTGTCTCACTACTTTTTGTAGACGTCGGTTGACCAACTACTGTATCACTACTTTTTGAGGAAGTCTGCTGTTGCTGGTCTTTAGCACCAGAAGAGGATGCCGATTGGCGTGACAAAGAGGAAGAAGGTCGTGCTGTTGACTTGGAAAGAGTGTTCGCATTATGAGGGCATAGAGCGCGGGGATGTCCCGTGCCTTTACAATTCGGACAGACGGAGCCTACTGTGATGAATATCTCTCTAATGTGCGTGCAACAGCGTACACGTAAAGTGGGTGGAATACGCAGCATGTGCTCCTCTGAAGGGAAGACCACACGAACATTGCGGCGAAAACCGAGTAGGTATCTATCTTCTGGCACCTCTGGAAACGAAGAGTAGGTAGTTACACCTCCAATGATCCGGCCATAAGGAAGAAGAGCGGCAATCAAGAGATCATCTGAAACCTCAGGTGGAACTGGTGAGAAGCTTACAACAACGGAACTCTGTGAAACAGGTTCGGCATGGATGTGACGATCACCAATTGAGATGCCCTTGGTCAGTACATGTAGGGAATGGGCAGGAGTAGAGAAGTAAACAACTACTTTGTAAGGCTTCCTGCCCACATGAGTTATGGCTGATGCAGGAACAATCTCTCGAAGAGCAGCAGTATATGCAGTAAGTTTTGTATTTCTCAGGCTCGGAAACACAACACCATTCTCCATAGTTTGAAGGAATTTCAGCCCAGAAGGGGTATCTTCTTTAAGGACAACCTCAATGACTTCAGCATTATGCGTCATCTCATATTGTCCAGGAGAAAAAGAAGACTGGGAAGGTCCCGACTTAGATGCGGTTACGTCAGCATATGAGAGGGTAGTTGTACGTTGCTTTGGAGATGATTCCGGCATGGAGTGCGAAACATCCATGGCGTCATCATTAGCTTTCAGAGAAGACATCGTATCGCCGCTGGGAGACTTGGAAGAAGAGGCGATATCCGATGGTAAGGCAGCAACAGAAGGCTGCAAGGAGGAGTGGCTTATCGAGATTGACTCGTCATTGGTAGTAGTATTTAGAGAAACTGTTATCGGGAGATCATCATTTCCGGTAGCAAGGGTTAGGACGTCATTCTCCCCGGAAGCCGCCATTTGCAATGGCGAGGAAAAGCTTAGCCCTTAGCCAGCTTGGCCAAGGCAGAAAAATAAGGTAAACTAATCAAAATAAGCACTTACCAGCTCGGCAGGCATACAAAAAGAAACACGGAACCTTCACACACAACACACACACGAAATAGAACACTGACAACGAAGAAAAATAACACACCAACGAAAACTTGAGGAGCACAGATAAACACGACTAACCCACCGTGAGCAACTCAATGGGCTATAAGCAGTCGCCCGTCCCTAATTTAGGGCCACTGGTTCCAGGGAAGGGAGAGAGCCAGTGCCGTAAGACAAACACAACATGGGCTATAAGCAGTCGCCCGTCCCTAATTTAGGGCCACTGGTTCCAGGGAAGGGAGAGAGCCAGTGCCGTAAGACAGCCTGACCGGGATTCGAACCCGGACACCTCATGGACAAATGATCAGAGGCCAGCGCCACCTGGGCGGCGCGAGAGCGTTTGGACATTGGTACTATGAATTATTATCAAACCCCCCACGGCCGCCCCGGTGGCGCAGTGGTCTAAGGCGCTGGCCTCTGATCATTCGTCCGTAAGGGGTCCGGGTTCGAATCCCGGTCAGGCATGGATGTTGTGTTTGTCTTACGGCACTGGCTCTCTCCCTTCCCTGGAACCAGTAACCCTAAATTAGGGACGGGCGACTGCTTATAGCCCATTGAGTTGCTCACGGTGGTCGTTAAACCTCCAAGCAAAAAAAAACCCACGCAATTAATTATTCATAGGTATTAGTCATTTAAATACATTTTTAGCAAATTCTTCTATAGTAATCATATATCCTATCAACCCACCGTTAAAATGTGTGAATTCATTTCTAAATTCTCGTTCGCGTTCTCCCTACCTCCGGTCAGGTTAGTTATGCAAACCTCCAGCTGCCTGATGCAGCTAAGCACTTGTGATTCATTAGCACAGAGAAAACTCGCTCGTGCGCGGTAGTCATTTGCCAGTCATTCGCTCGCACATGGACGGTTCCGTATGGTGTAATCGTGTAAACAATGAGCTCATACGTCTTGTTTTGTATGTTGTGAGTCGTTGCTGTGAGTGGTTTCTGTTTATAGTTTCAGCAAACTGATGAGAAATGAACAGGTTTCTTAATCAATCAGTGAGGGGTATTCTGCTCGTTAAATACAATTTGGAAGACATGCCTTGTTCTGAAATCCATAAACATTTGTTAAAGAAACCTGACCGACTGAAGACAATCACTTCCAGAGAAAAACATAAGGAAAATATCCAGCAGACTACAATCTTTTTTTTTAAGTTTTACATGTATAAACTATCAAACCGTAAGATTTAAATGCAGAGTATGAGAATTAATATTTATTTTTCTACAAATTAATTGCGTCGTCCTTTTCAAATGACCTCTCATTGCAAAAAGTCAGCTGGTCACTCTGCCTCCACCGCCGGGCTACTGAAACATCAAAATAATTTTTTACTAGTTAGTAGCCATGCACAAAAATGTAGAATATGAAAATAACTTGAAGTTGGGAATTTTCGCTTACATTTATCAATTGTCAAGACATTGCTTTATCTACTGCAACACACAATTCTCATTTCAAATACGGCATTATTCCCGTCCAGTAAACTTGCACCCATTTGTTAAGGGAACACCGTTTTTGCACATGTTGCCCAGAAGGTATAGATTCAGTCGCAATTTAACTTTTTTCTAGCTCACAAGTTTATTCAGCAGTACTGTCTTTACAATATTTGCGTTACTTAATAATGAATGGATCCATAGCAACGGCAACACGTGTATGATATACGCTAGCGGTGATGGCGAGTAGCCTCTAGCGGCACTTTTTCATCCTAATCCGTGTTTCGTCTCGGTACGATCTGCGATCTACGTGAGTTTTAAAGGTCATTTCGGTCACGAATGTTCTGACGATATGGGGTTATTTATGGCATTTGGAAGTTGCTGTAGACGTCCTTGCTGACTCTGATTTAAACTTGAAATTTGCATGGGGAATGGGTCTAATCTCTGTAGCTTCTATAATTTTATTCTGCCCTACCTTTTATAGAGTGCTCTAGAGGGTATGCAAGGCAGGTTGAGGATGCATGGTTGAGCTACCACGTGCTGCAGAAAGATTAAGCAAATGCTTTGCGCATTTGCTTAATCTGGAGATGCAAAAAGCTACCGAAGAGATTGTCTGTGTCCTTGTTAAAGTAAAATATATTGTGGAGTACTTTAAAAGAAGTTCACAAGCACTAAAAAAATTAATAGAAATTCAAAAACAAAACAATTTACCTGTGTTAAAACTAAAACAAGATTTATCAACACGTTGGAACTCCTCATATGATATGTTATATCGTGTGCTAAAGATAAAATATGCCATTGTCACCGCTGTTGCGCTCTTGCGCAGTGATCCTATCCTAGATCAACAAGTCTGGGACGTTATATAGGAGGTGCTGCCAATTTTAAAACATTTTTACGAAGTGACTGTCGAATTGTGTTAAGAAAAAAATGTGACCTTGTCAAAAGTAATTGTTTTTTTTAAACTGATTCAAAGTTCCTTAGTTAAATACTCCCCGAAAAATTATAAAGTTATTGCATTAAAATCTGTTTTACAGAAAGAAATGTACAGTAGATTTCGAGATGTGGAGCAAAATATGTATGTTGTACGCAGAGTGCACTATCTTGGATCTAAGATTTAAACAAAGGGGCTTTAAAAATCAAAGAGCCTACGACAATGCACTCAGAGGACTTCGGAGCACAATTGGTATAGTGAAGTTACCTCAAGACGTTGAAACAAGTGAATAAAGACTCACAAATCCTTCAGCTTGTGGTGATGGTGACTTGGAAAGAAAAAGCAGTATCTGGGAGGAAAAATGCCAATACCAAACAACAAAGTCGCAGCTGGTATTAGAGAGCTGGATAAATATTTAAATGAGGAGTATTTGGAACGCAAAAAATATCCGTTAGAATGGTGGCAAGAAAGGAGAAATCTATATCCCCATCTCTATGCATATACATCAAAAGATTTTGCATTGTTGCAACATCTGTTCCTTGTAAACGTGTGTTTTCAGATACCGCCCAACTAATAAATGTGAAAAGGACCTTGCTGAAATACAGGAAAGTTTCAGACTTATTATTTTTGCACAACAGTATGTAATATGTGCCCAATACCATTTTTTCATTTGTTTGCATTTTTTATAATCAAGATTCTAAATTTATTTTTGCTGTTGTAAGTTTCTGCTCTACTAACTGTTGGCCAAGGTCATATTTATATGTACCTACTTTTTGTAGTCACACTGTATAATTTCTGGACTTATATATTCTATGTATATTTTAAATCAAATTATTTCACTACCGCAATTTTTGCAAATATTTACTGTTGTAAGTTCCCTCTGTGCTCAGAGGTGGTCAAGGTCACAGCTGTCTACGTAGTTTTGCTTAATTTCATTTTTTTTTATTTTTGCGGCCACACTGTAGGTTTTGTGGACTTCAATTTATTATACATATATTTTAAATTGAATCACTTTATTACCGTAATTCTTACATATTTTTACTGTTGTTTCCGATCTGTTCAGAGGAGGTCAATGTCACAATTTTCTAGTTTTGCTTAATTTTTTTTTTTGCGGTCGTACTGCGCATTTTATATATTTAGGAGTATTATAAAAATATTTTAAATCGAATTTCTTCAATGCCTTCATTTTTTCATATTTGTACTGTTGTAAGTTTCCGCTCTACTCAGATGAATTCAAGGTCACACTTATTTACAGAGACTTACGAGTTTTGCTTCATTTCAATTTTTTGCGGTCACACCCCTTACCCTGGACACACATGCACACACGGATCTGACTAGTTCGCCACTAGTGTAAGATACAGGAGTTGGTATAATGTCGCCTTCCAACTTTTTTTCTTGTTGGGAACGCATTGTCTTAATTGCTTTTCAAAATTTTGCAATCCTGCTTGTGAAAACACGTACTACTGTACTTGAACAATTTCTTTAAAGGAAAATGTTTTTGTTTGTCTAAAGCAAATTTTAACGTCATAACACACAGACACAATACCTAACGCCTCCTTAACTCCTTTCCTTCAAGCCGGCGATGTTGCCTTGTACTCCTCTCTTCCAAAGCAGTCATCAGCACATACTGCTCCTTCACTGCCCCGGGATAAGCTTAAGAGCGCTGGTATAGCTTTTTTTTTTTTTTTTTGCAGATTTAACGACCGACGTGAGCAACTCCTCGTCCTTGATAGGTTATAGAGCAGTCTCCCGTCCACAATTTCGGGCCGCTGGTTCCAGGGAAGGGAGAGACCCAGTGCTGCTTGACAAACACAATGTCCAAGCCGCACAGGGATTCGAATCCAGAACCATCTCGGAGGGATAGTTAGAAGCCAGCACTCAGGCCACTCCGCAACCGGAGCGGCATGGACTAAAAAATGTGAGCTACGATGTACAGCATAACAGCACAACTACAAATGAAGTGCTTGAAGAAATCGGTAAATGTGTACTTTAGCGTCCTAAATTATTTAGTCGGAAAAATTTCACTGTGTGGGGAAGGTGCGACGTTCAATTTTTTAAGCATGCAAAATAATGGGGAAAGGCGCAGAAATACAGTAATTTAAAAGAACGTGAAAGAATTTTACCGAAGTATTTACTTGCGAGTACGATGGTGTGTAGCAGTTCGTGCGGGAGGCTTGAGCGATGCTAACGGCGACAACGTGAAGCTTCCGTGCCTCGGAAGGGACCATGCGTTCGTAGTGAATGCGCGGTCGCGGAAGAATACAATAGGAGTGGGGTGTATTCTTCTGAAGAGTGTGATGCGTGGTGTAATCCTGCACAAGTCGAAGTAGTTCCAAACCGTTTTCTTAATTTTTGAGAAAGACATGTGCGGAATGTCGTTATTATTAGTTTCTCGATGTCTCCGAATAGAAAGAAATGAATGAATGTAAAAATTTTCAGGTACGACAGAAGTGTTGAGTAAGAACGTTTGGTTCTGGTTGAACCTCAAATTTTGGTTATGATTTCGAAGATGTACAGGGGTAGTTGATTTCTTGCTAAATGTGTACTTTAGCGTCCTAAATTATTTCATCGGAAAAAAATAACAGTGTAGGGAAAGTGCGACGTACAGTTTTTTAAGGATACAAAATACTGGGGAAAAGGTGCAAAAATATAGTATTTTTAGATAAAAAGGAAATAATTTTTCCGAAGTATTAACCTGTGAGTACGATGGTTTGCAGCAGTTAGTGCGGAAGGCTGAAGCGATGCTAACGGCCACCACGTGAAAGTTCCGTGCGTCGAAACGGAGTACGAGTTGGTAGTGAATGCGCGGAATAATACAACAGGAGTGGGGTGTATTTTTCGGAAGAGTGTGATGCGTCGTGTAATCGTGCGCAAATAGAAGTAGTTCAAAGCGATTTTATTCATTTTTGAGAAAGATATCTGCGTAATGTCATTATTATTAGTTTCACAATGTCTCAGAATGGAAAGAAATTAAGAAATGTTAATGAATTTATGTACGACAGAAATTTGAGAAAGACCGTTTGGTTCCGGTTGAACTCAAAGTTTTGGTTATGGTTTGGAAGATGTGCAGGGCTAGGTGATTTCTTCAAGCACTTCATTTGAAGCTCTGCTGTTATTCCATACATCATACATAGCTCACATTTTTCCCTCGTGAAACGCATATTTTTCAAAATAAACGCTTTCCTTCAATTCAGATATCGTACTATGGCAGGGAGGCCTACAGCTTTTTGTATTGTGGCTGATAATAAAATTTTAAGCCCTAACGATATACGAGACGAAGTGTGGAGACTGACGATTTTGTACTTAGGCTTTCTCAAAATTACCCTTTAAAAAAACAACTTACAATGCTGCGTAAAACCGACCTCTTTCCTACCGCGTATTCCTACAAGACGCTTCGATGACTACGTACTGCTCAACCACTTCCTTCTGTATTCTTCCACCCGTTACTTGCCTTTCTCAACGAAGCTTCCATTCATCGGAATCCACCTTGACTCCGTCGTCCTAAGCATTCCGCGCTTTTTTTCTGAGTGCTAATACGTACCAACTTTGTAAAGAAAAATATGTTTTACGGAATAAAATGTTGAATAATGTAAATATCGATTTAAAGGCCAATAAAGTTTTTTTGCCTAGTTGGCGGAACTACTTGACGCACTTAATATCTGAAGGCTAGCTACTGTTTCAACTATATTTATCAATTCATTAAACTGCGTAGTAAAACCATCCCAACCAACGAAGATGGTTATTGCCTAACGCTATTCGCATTTTTTTTTTTTTTTTTTGGAGGTTTAACGACCACCGTGAGCAACTCAATGGGCTATAAGCAGTCGCCCGTCCCTAATTTAGGGTCACTGGTTCCAGGGAAGGGAGAGAGCCAGTGCCGTAAGACAACACAACATCCATGCCTGACCGGGATTCGAACCCAGACCCTTTACGGACGAATGATCATAGGCCAGCGCCTTAGACCACTGCGCCACCGGGGCTGCCTATTCGCATTGCGACTTAGAGATCTAAACTTACTTCCGCTTAGGAAAGTATAACACACCTTTCCTAAGTGAAAGTAAGTTTAGAAAATCAGTTCAACTACATATTAAAGACCATCCAAACAAGCAACGAACGCTATTTGACTTTTTGAAAGTCTGATATAATTTTACTCGTACATACCCTATCGTTCTTTTGCATTTCGTAATGGAACCATTTATATCGGGTTCTGGTACACGGAGAGGTACGTTACGAAATGTACATGCAGAAACCATCCGATCCGTAGCACATCGAAAACACAGTTGAAGGCTCTTGTATTCCTTCTCAGTTTGGAGTGGATGTATAGTAGTGGTGGGCAGATTCGGTCATTTACGCGATCCCCGGTGTATTTCTTGAGATAGTGGTTTCTAACGAGAGCCCATGAACTTATATTTGGTGTTGTTTCGGACCATTTTTCACTGCGCACAGACATGGTAGATCAGTGTGCCCCCTATTGTAATATGCCAAGCTTAGAATTTCAACATCTAACAGTTACCGTTACGGTAGTTCCTCCAATTACCGACCGTTCGTTTCCGTGAATGTAGTCGATAGATGTCGCAGTGTGCCCAAATGCGTTTTGCTCACTGATGCATGTCCAGAAAATAATGCACCATGGCTATCTCATACGGATTCCCCGCAAGCCTGTGATTTACAACAAAGTGGCGTAAGGTGATCTAAATTTCGGTTTGATCCAAATCTAGATGTTTTTCATTAGCTATATACATATATTAATTGAAAAATATTCAGAGATGCCAGCACTTCTTACCATTTCCTCACCGGGGTCGCCTTAATTTTAAACTGAGCACTAAGTTTTCCTGAGATTAAAGAAAATTATAGAATCGGATAAGCACTATACTACTTCTGCCTCTTTCTAACAATTACTTTCTTTTTTAAATCAATTTCATATACAAAATTCTATGAAAAAGTAAACTCGTCCCAAAGCTGCGAGCCGAGAAAACAGTAAACTTCATTGCTTTCCAGAGTACCTAACTTCGGGAAGTTCGAGCTTCTGGTTTCTTCGGACCAAATCATCTCTCTCCGAACAGCCAATCACAGGCTTGCATTCGTATAAGACAGCTGTGGTGTATTTCTCGACATGCCTCACTAACAGTCTACAGTTACCCACGTACAATTTCAGTACAGTATTCCTTACTTTCCGCCCGGCGGCCCCTAATAGGAAGGAGGATCTAGAGGTCCTAATGTATTATTACAAGGCATTTCGGGAGTACAAGTGCGGTAGAACTTCATAAATTCTATTTATAAAGAAATACATCTAATTGTTTTGTCCTGAAAGGGAATTTGCAGCATTTACTTTGGCATAGCATTCTTTACTTGTCTGTCCGACGGCGCCTATTAGGAAGAAGGAAATAAAGGTCTTCATAGGAAAGCATTACACAGTATTTCACTAGTACAAGTTTTATAGAACTCCACTAATACCTTTTGGAAAATAACAGTTCGCATTAATTTCTCAAACGAACATACGTACCTCTTACTTCGATATAAAATTCTTTAGTTTCCGCCCGGTAGCCCCTCATTGGAAGAAGCATCAAAATACCCCCTTACCGTAGCATTTCCCAGGTTTTCTCCTGTGCACGTGTTATAGAACACCATAAATGGTATTTATAAAGTAAAACATCTAATCTTTTTCTTCCCAAAAGGAAAATTCATACCATTCACTTCTGTATACCTTTCGTTATTTCCCACCAGACGGCCCCTAATTTTAAACAGTATCAAAAGGTTCCGATAATATAGCATTTTACAGTTTTTCTCCTGTGCACTTGTCATGAAACTCCACAAATTGTATTTATAATATAATACAGGGTGCTTACAAATGATTGGAGCGGTTTCACCAATTTATTGTAAGTATATTAGTTGACATATGATCACGAAACTTTACAATTGCATATAACTATGCACAAAGTTGTTTAGGGCAAAAAACAGGTGCTCGATATGCCCCCTTGAGGGATTCTGCAAACATCAACTCTGTAATCAAGTTCCTCCCACACGCGAGTTAGCATGTCTCTATCAATGTGAGCAAAGGCATTGATGATGCGAGCCCGCAGCTCTGGTAGATTGGCTGGTAAAGGCGACACAAACACCGACTCTTTCACATAACCTTACACGAAAAAATCGCATGGGTTAAGTCGGGGGAGCTTGGAGGCCATAACAGTTAGTGATCATCATTCCCAGCACGACCAATCAATCGCTTTCGCAATCTGGTGTTCAATAATTCACGAACATCGCGATGAAAATGGGGCGGAGCGCCATCCTGTTGGTAGGCGAAGTCCACATTGTCGGTCTCCAACTGCGGCATGAGCCAATGTTCCAAAATGTCCAGATACACGTGTCCGGTAACGGTCTTTTCGCAGAAGAAAAAGGGGCCGCAAACTTTACATTTTGAGACCACACAGGAAACATTGATTTTTTGAAAATCCCGAATGTGCTCCGCAAAGGCGGGGGTGGGGTGGGGGTGGGGGGGGGTGTCTGTGCCCCAGATTTGCACATTGTGCCTATTCACTTTGCCACTAACAAAAATGTTGCTTCATCACTGAAGACAAGTTTATCAGAAAACGCATCGTCTTCTTCCATAAAACTTTCAAATCGCAAACAAAACTCTAAGTGACTCACTTAGTCATCGGGCTTCAGGGCTTGTAGCAATTTCAAGTGGTAGAGTTGCTGTTTCAATCGTTTGCGTAAGATCTCCTAAACGGTCGATCGTGGAATATCCAGTTCTCTACAAGCTGTGCGCGTCGACTTCTGTGGGCTACGCACGAAGCTTGACCGCACGAGTTCCACGGTTTCTTCAGGCACTCATGAATTACCCGTTGATTTCCCTTTACACAGGCATCCTGTCTCTTAAAAGTGTTCATACCATCGCCGAATGGAGTTGGCGCTGGGTGGAGTTTTCCTAAATTTCGGTCCAACGTGTCTTTGTACAGTTGTCACAGATTGACTAGCATGAAATTCGAGGACAGCAAACGCTTTCTAGCTGTTTGAAGCCATCTTACAGACTATAAGACAAGTACTGCCCTCTCGTGGCTGCTAGCTGCGACCAAAGTAAACTTTGAGCAATGCGTGCCTGGCAACATCCAACTCGAGCAGCATATCGCTAGTATTACAGCCACAAAAATCACGTAACCGCTCCAATTATTTGTAGACACCCTGTATATCTCCCTTTCTGCTCAAAAGGACGCGCTTAGCACAAACTTAGTTATAGCATTCCTCACTTTCAGCCCGACTGCCAGTAATTGGAAGAAGGATTAAACGGTCCCCATAATATAGTATTTCAGTGTTTCGCCTGTACACCTGTCATCGAACACTACATAGAGTATTTATATTATAATGCATCTCATTATCTTACGGAAAGAACATTCCTGGCACTAACTTAGGAATAGCATTCCTCGCGTTCAGCCCAACGGACCATAATATCAAGAAAGATCTACAGGTTCTTATAACGGAGCATTATACAGAATTTCAACAGTGCAGTTATAGAACTTGGTAAATATTTTTTATAAACTAATGCATCTCATTTCTTTCGCTACAGGAAGTTCGTACCACCTACTTCTGCATAGCATTTTTTACATACTGTCCACCGGCCCCTAATTGGAAGAAGGATAAGAAAGTTCTCATAACAGAGTATTTCGGTATTTTGCCTGTACACATGTTACAGGACACCATAAAGATTACATATAACATAATCGTCATCATTATCATTGTCCACCATTATCAATCCACTGCTGCATGAAGGTCTCCAAGTTTCTTCCACAACTGTCTGTCTTCAGCCTGTTCATTGTTCTCCCGCAGGCTTTCGAATATTATATGATACATCTCATTAGCTTTCGCACAGAACGTTCATAGAACCAATTTCTGTGAACTTTTCGTCATTTTCCACCCAACGACTCTTGGCCGAAAAAGGCTTTAACAGTTCCTAATAATCAGAACTTCACCTAATCTCGCGCATGCACGTGCTACAGAACTCCATAAATATTATTTATAATTTAACGCATTGCGGTATCTTTCCAAAAGGACGTTCGTAGCAGCAACTTTGGAAAAGCTTTAACCACTTTCCTCCTAACGGCCTTTGATCAGAAGAAGGCTCAAAAACTTCGTGTTAAAGAGAATTTCACTGTCTATGCACGTCTTATATAAATAAATAAATAGATTTTAATAATTTTTCATAAATATTATTTACAATTTATTGCATCGTATTATCTTGCTGAAACGACGCTCGTAGCCCAACTTCGGTAAAGCAGTCATTTCCCGCCCAACGGCCCTTGATCGGAAGAACGCGTTAAAAGTTCACAACAATGAGAATTTCAGAGCATTTCGTGTATGCACGTGTTATAGAAATTCATAAGTATTATTCCGAACTTAATGTACGACAATATCTTGGCAAAAAATGGCGTTCGTAGGATCAACTTCGGTAAAGCGTTCGTCACTTTAAGCCCAACGGCATTTCATCGGAAGAACGCTCTAAAAGTTCCAAATAATGAACATTTCACAGTATCTAGTGTATGCACATATTATAGAACTCCATGAATATTATTTACAATTTAATGCATCGTGTTACTTTTCCAAAAGGACGTTCGTAGCTCCAACTTATCAATTTCCGCCCGGCGGCCTTTGATTGGAAGAAGGCTTTTAATATTACTAATAATGAGAATTTCACTGTCTATGCCCATCTTACATAAACAATAAATACATTTTATTGACTTTCCATGAATATTATTTACAGTTTGATGCATCGTATTATCTTACCCAGAACGACGTCCGTAGTACAAATTTTGGTAAAGCATTCGTCACTTCACGTCCAACACCCCTTCATCGGAAAAAGGCTCTAAATGTTCCTAATAATAAAAATTTCAAAGTATCTAGCATATGCACATGTTATAGAACTCTGTAAATGTTATTTATAATTTAATTCATTGCGTTATCTTTCCAAAAGAACGTTCGCAGCACCAACTTCCGTAAAGGAGAAAACTGAAATGCTATATTATGGGAACCTTTTGATACTTCTTTAAAGTAGGGGCCGTCCGACAGGAAATAACGAAAGGTATACCGAAGTAGATGGGACAAATTTCCCTTTTGCGGGGAAAAATATATGTTTTACTTTATTATTACTATTTATGGCGTTCTATAACACGTGTACAGGAGAAAACCTGTGAAATGCTACGTTATGGGGATCCTTTTATACCAAAGTAATTGGTACGGACGTCCTTTAAAAAAATTAATGTGAACTGTTATTTTCCAAACAGTATTAGTGGAGGTCTATAACACTTGTACTTGCCAAATACTGTGCAATGCTTTACTATTAGGACCTTTATTTCTTTCTTCCAAATAGGGGCTGTCTATCAGAAACTAAAGCATGCTATTCCCTAGTAAGTGCTAGAAATTTCCCTTTCGGGAGAAAACAATTAGATGTTTTTCTTTATAAATAGAATTTATGAAGTTCTACCGCACTTGCACTCGCGAAATGCCTTGTAATAATCCATTAGGACCTCTAGATCCTTCTTCTAATTAGGGGCCGCCGGGCAGAAAATAAGGAATGATGTACTGAAATTGTACGTGTGTTACTACAGACCGTCAGTGAGCAAAATAAATTCGGGAACGCTGAGACATCTATCTGATATGAAACGAATATTAGGCAAATATGTCACTGGTGAGCTGCTCATTTACTCACCAGATGGCGCAACATTCACAGGAGCGAACGGCCAGTAATCGGAAGAAGTACGGAGAAATGTTTGACGCGACGAACTGAATGCAAGGCCGGATTGACCCGCCGGGATATTTACAGGGGACTACTCGATAAATGGCCTACTATTTCACTTATTCTCTTTGTCTGGATTGTTTGAAAAGAACGAATAATTATCTTGGTGCTTTTGAATAAGAATTGTTAATGGTAAATGTGTAGATCAGCGTCCTAAATTATTTCCTCGGAAAAATATTAGTACCTGGAAAAAGTGAGACGTACAGTTTTTAAAGTATGGAAATAAATGGCAAATGGTGCAGAAATTTCATATTTGAAATGCGTTTTAAAGATTTTTTATCGTAATATTGACCTGTAAGTGCGGTGTTGTGAAGAGAAACTGCAGTAAGTCTAACGCATAGCTCCGGCGACGATGTGATGCTTTGGTCTGTTAAAAGGAAGGTTCGTTGCTGTACCGAAATGACGGGCGGAATAGTGCATGAGAAATAGGTTACGGTTGGCAAGAGAACGATAAATGGTATACTCATACGCAACGAAAAATAGATCCACATTATCCACTCTTTATTTTGTTGTATATTCTACGTTGTTAGCAGGAAAAACCAGATAAAACCTCTTTCATTTGCAAAAGATACGTATCAGTGAGATAAAAACTGACCTGCGAACAAGGTATTAACAGGAGAACTAAAAGTGCAGTGGCACAGCAAATCAGCTACGAATGGAAGCTATTCAAAGCAGAACGGAAAGTTATACTTCTCTAGTTTTCTGTACAACATAGAAAAGTATATTCGTACTTTCTATTTCGAATCAGGAAATGCCGCCCGATGGCGCAGTGGTCTAAGCGATGGCCTCTGATCATTCGTCCGAAAGGGGTCCGGGTTCGAATCCCGGTGAGGCATGGATGTTGTGTTTGTCTTACGGCACTGGCTCTCTCCCTTCCCTGGAACCAGTGCCCCTAAATTAGGGACGGGCGACTGCTTATAGCCCATTGAGTTGCTCACGGTGGTCGTTAAACCTCCAATAATAAAAAAAAAAAAAAAGAATCAGGAAATTATATGCGAAAGAACGAAAAATGTCTCAACATCTGCTATAAAAACAATGACAAAACATAAACGAACTATATTTTGTAGCGTATGAATACAATATGGTTCGCTCTTCTGGCAAAAAGGTACGCGCTTGGACTTGTAGTCGTTCGCGTTTGAATTATACACAGCAGCGAATCTTCCTTTCAACATAGCAAATCTGCACATCGACACCGTAGCGATGCGTTAGGCTTACCGAAGCGTCTCTTCACAGCAACGCACTTACAGGTCAATATTGCGATAAAAATCTTTAAAACACATTTCAAATATGAAATTTCTGCACCATTTGCCATTAATTTCTATACTCTAAAATCTGTACGTCGCACTTTTTCCAGGTACTAACATTTTTCCGACGAAATAATTTGGGACGCTAATCTGCACATTTACCTCGTTAACTTTATTTAAGCTCTATATTATCTGTCTAAAACGTTATTGTCTTAAATTTCTTTTCTATACATGCGTTGGTCTTTTGCTTTACAATGACAAAAAAACATTATCTACACTTCAGCAAAAAAATTGCCACCAAACCTTTATAAATATATTAAGCTAACTACGGTTATGCTTAGGTCATTGGACTTTGAGCAAAAGGGGCATTAGTAAGCTCTATCCGCCTTTAGTAATTTTGAAGGAGGCACTAGAAACAATTTTGATGGCCCACCATCCCCACATCGTTATCCACGTACAGACAGAGCACAAAGCGTTTCTTTGGCGCAGGTGCCACCTATATTTAGATTAAACGAAACAACGATATTTGGTGACCCTTGGAACATCGCTAGCGCTCCCTCTAGTGAGTACGGGCGTGGCGAACCCAAAATACCTGATTCAGGACCATGCCTTACTTCGTTTATTATGTCTGTTTTATTATCTGTAGGCTGATCCCTACTCTTCTTTCTGCTTACTCTTCGCTGTTCCTTGCTCTTTCCCCCAACACTAGGCTATTAGAGTTTCCGGTGGCTGGCGGTCAATCTTTCCTATTCAACTTTTTTTTTCTTTTTCTTCTTAAGCAGTGGGAATCTACCTCCTCTCGCAGCGGGCAGTAGCTATAAAATGTATCCGCCAATCCGTCTGGTCAGCGTTCGGGATTAGACCGATTTACCCCCAACTGAAATGAAACAAAAGGAAATGAAAATCAAAGTGGAGATCCGCTGAACATGATGGAAGACTGAAAGATGGACACGATTAATAACAGAATGGCAATCAAGAGATGGAAAGAGAAGAATCAGGCGCCAGAGAACAAGATGCAGATATGACATTCAGAAATTTAGAGGTGCTAAATGGTGGACTGAGGCTAAGGATCGAGGAAGTTGGAAAAAAGGCTGCAGGAAGCTGCAGTGGGTGTCAACAGGCTAAGAAGAAGAAAAAACAACGACTTACCAGGATCAAAACGTTTGTTCATAAGTCAAAATAATGGATAAACTTAAAAAAGGTGTCTACGCAAGGAGGTGGTACGTATGGATTCTGTTTCTTGGGTTACGGATGGCCTAGTGGTCAAAGTTCGTGACTGTCACGGAGAAACTCAGGTTCGATCCCAGACAGGTACGGACGCTCGAACCACTAAATATCCGCCGTGCGTCGGATGGGCACCTAAAGCCATCGGACCCCGGGTACTTGCCGCCCGGTAATAAATAAGGGCGTCTTCCTCTCCCTTTCTACCTCGCTTCCGTGTGACTTTCCTATCGGGCTGTGCAGCAAAAATCTCCTTGGTTCCTATTTCTAAGGGTTGTTTAAGACCTGGGGTCAGACCCTTTCCTCCTAAAATCCTCTACATATGACCTGATCTTATCTGGATTCCGTTTCTCAGTAGACGATCAGTGACCAAATTAATATAATTATCTGGTACAACACAACATGGTTTGATATGCTAGTCTTCCCTGGATTTTTAAAGTTCTTTCACCCTTAAATTGCTGCTAAAATTTGTTCGGAACGGAATAAGTTTTATAATGCATATTTCAACAATTTTATTTCATCCGAGAGTAAATATAATTTTTTAATGAGTTAATAAGGTATTCCAAATTTATAAAAAAAAATATGAGGTGCTCCTTATTGGGTACTTGTATTTCTCGGCGAAAAGAAATTGGACAGCAAATGTCGTGAGTCAGGGCATCCTGGCTCGGTGCGCTTAACAAGGAACAGAAGGCAAGAAGCAGAAAGTCCGGTAGAATGATTTCCCTTAACGCTGTGTGAAAATATAGCCAAAGTAAGAATCGTATGCGCCCCACAAGCTGCCGTTTAGCCAATTGCTGTCGTTGGTCAAAGGGCAAACACAGAATCTGTGTTTCGGCGGAGCTATTAGGAAAGTCCTAAAACATTGATGGATTTTTGCAACATCTATTCCTGAGGGAGAAAACCGAGTTTGATTATTATACAACTGTTAATCGTTTAAATTAGGTTAGCGATAAAATATTATTCGAGAGATGTGCATGAATTAAAAAAAAAGACATTTAAAACACGAAACAAAATTGACAGCACGGCTGTTGATTTTCAGCTGGCGAGTGAGATTTTATATGGGGAGGGAGATTTCTGATGATATAAGGAAAAGAAGGAGGAAAATTTCTGATGATTGGAACAATCCTAAAATGATCCTATTACATAAAAAAGGGACATTTTTTTAAATGTTCACTAAGGTTTTATCACATCGCTTGAAGGAAACACTGGACGAGCTGAATTCAGGAGTGGCTACAGCACTATAGATCATATCCATGTACTAAGAGAACTAAATGAAAGAGCAAATGAGTATAAACTTCCATTACGTATGGCTTTTATTTATTAGGAAAAGGCTTTTGATTCCGTGAAACCATTCCCAGTTATAATGTCTGAAATCCTGCGGTACTGAAGATGCGTACATTATTGTGGTAAATGTGTAGATTAGCGCCCTAAATTATTTCGTGGAAAAAATATTAGGTCCTGGAAAAAGTGCGACGTACAGATTTTAGAGTGCAGAAATTAGTGGCAAATGGTGCAGATATTTTATATTTTAAATGCCTTTAAAGATTTTTATCGTAATATTTACCTGCAAGTGCAAAGCTGTGAAGAGACACTGCGGTAAGCCTAACGCATAGCTACGGCGACGATGTGAACACGTGCAAATCATGCACGGACGACTACAAGTGAAACCGCGTACGTTAGTGCCAGGATAGCGAACTATGTTGTATTCATACGCTGCAGAATATAATTCACTCATGTTTTGTTATTGTTTTTAAAGCAGATAATGAGAAATTTTTCATTCCTTCGCATGTGATTCTCTGACTCGAAATAAAAAGTACGAATATGCCTTTCTATGTTGTACAAAAAAGTAAGGAAGTATAACTTTCTGTTCTGCTTTGAATGGCTTCCATTCGTAGCTGATTGGCTTTGCCACTGCTGTTTTGGTTCTCCTGGTAATACCTTGGTCACAAGTCAGTTTCTCTGTCACTGATAGGTAACTTTTGCAAATCAAAGAGGTGTTATCGGGTTTTTCCTGTCACCAACGTACAGGATACAACAAAATAAAGGGTAGATAATGTAGACATATTTTCTGTAGCGTATCACTACAACATTTATCGCTCTCCTGCCAACAACATAACCGCTTTTTCTTGTACTCTTCCGCTCGTCACTTTGGTACAGCAACGAACCTTCCTTTTAACAGAACAAACGCTCACATCATCGTCGGAGCGATGCGTTAGGCCTACTGCAGTTTCTCTTCACAACACCACACTTACAGGTAAATATTACGATCAAAATCTTTCAAAGACATTTCAGATATGAAATTTCTGCACCATTTGCTATTACTTTTCATACTCTAAAATGTATACGTCCCACTTTTTACAGATACTAATATTTTTCCGACGAAATAATTTAGGACGCTAATCTACATAGACTGTTCATGGACACAACTCTTTAAAAAAATTGGAAAGGGAGTGAGACAAGGGGACTCCATATCTCCCAAGCACTTCAATGCCACATTGCAGTACTTTTGAATCACTGAACCGGAAAGACAAAGGAATAATAATCGATGTAGATTATTTAACCCACCTTCGTTTTGCTGACGACATAGTCATTTTTTAAAGTGCCTCCTAGGAGAAGCGTAGGACGGTCGAGGAACTTTCTGATAAGAGAAAATAAGTGAGCTTTAAAATGAACTAACAGAAAACCAAATTTAGGAGCAACCGATGCTTACATTTGCCTTGGACAACACATATCAAATAATGGTCACGCCTATGAAAAAATTAATAGGCGTGTAAAGCTTGGCTGGAGAACATTTTGAAGAAACAGGGCAATTTTCAAGAGCAATTTACTATTTTGTCTTAAGAGAAAAGTGTTTATTTAATAACTGCATCCTTCTAGTTCTTACTTATGGGTCAAAAACGTGGTCCTTAACTAAAAGAGACATTCAGAGACTGCGGACAAATTAAAGAAGCGAGGAGAGATGCATGCCTGGTGTAACCAAGGAAATTAGGAAGAGATATTCATGATCAAGAAAATGACATTTGATGATATCAAAATAAAGACCCTCAGGTGGCAACGGGCAGGACACGTTGCTACAAGAACCCACCACAGTTGGACAAATGAAGTGTTTAACTGAATACTAAGGGAGAGAAAAAGATGCAGAAGAAGGCCGCATGGGAGATGGACAGATGGAAATCGAAAGCATGCGGGAGCCACATGAAAGAGAACGACTCAGGACAGAGTTGTGGAAGAGACTTCGGGAGACCTTCATTCAGCAGGGGACAATGGTTTTTTAGGATGATAATAGAGATGTATATAACGATAGATGTTAAAAAGCAAAAATTTCCATTCCTGATTTTATAACATGTAATCATTTAGTAAGAAATTTTAAAATAGCGCTGTAAAAAAAAGGAATTGAAACAATCCGCGGAAAATTAGAAAACTTACAATTTAAAGATTTTTATAGCTTATGTTGTTATCTTGACGGATTCGCCGCACCCACTAGTAATTTTCAATAGGTACCTGATCAGGAAGCACCCACATAGTCGGCGCCAATGGCTGCAAATATACAGTGAGATGACAATTTATTGGGTGCACCTTCCCTCGCCACATAAATGGCTCATTCCAACACGTAGGACGGCATGTAAACACGGTGTGCGATACAAGTGAGGCAAACCAAGCATCAGGTAACGCTCCACTGAGTATCAGAATGAGCAAAACCAATGATCTGGGGGACTTTGAACGTGAGTAATAGTTGGCGCCAAACGCGTCGGTTCTAGGAATCTCCAAAACACCGCCCCGGTGGCGCAGTGGACTAAGAGATGGCTTCTAATCATTCGTCCTAGATGGATATGGGTTTTTTTTTTTTTGATTGGTGGTTTAACGACCACCGTGAGCAACTCAATGGGCTATAAGCAGTCGCCCGTCCCTAATTGAGGGTCACTGGTTCCAGGGAAGGGAGAGGGCCAGTGCCTTAAGACAAACACAACATCCATGCCTAACCGGGATTCGAACCCGGACCCCTTACGGACGAACGATCAGAGTCCAGCGCCTTAGACCACTGCGCCACCGGGGCGGCGATCTGGGTTCGGATCCCGGTGAGGCATAAACGTAGTTTTCGTCTAACAGCGCTGGATCTCTCCCATCCCTGGAACCAGTGGCCCTAAATTAGGGAGGGGCGACTGCTCATAACCAACTGAGTTGGTCACGGTGGTCATTAAACCTCCAATAAAAAAATCTCCAAAACGGCAGCCCATCTGGGCTTTTCAAGCTAGCAAATGTTTGTCATGAATAGTGCAATACGCAAAAAACTTCCAGTAGCTCGCGATACGGTGGAAGAAACAGTTGGTGAATCAGCGTGTTCAAAGGAGTCTGGTGAGAATCGTACAAGCCGACAGACGGGATATAACACGTGAATCATTGCAGAATTCAACACTGGTATGCAACGATCATCTCCGAACGCGTCCACGTATCGGACCATGTCGCAAATGGGCTAAAACAGCCGACAACTAGGTAGCCAATATCTTTTGATCCCTCCGATCCAGCACCTGGTTTTGTTGTCCACAGGGTTGCCGAAAGTTTGCTGCTGAAAGTGTTTTTTTTATTAGGGGTTTAACGACCACTATGTGCATAACAACGAGCTATCAGCAGTCACCAGTCCTTAATTTAGGACCACCGGTTCCAGGGAAGGGAGAGATCCAATACCACATGACAAACACAACATCCATGCCTCAATGGGATTTGAACCCGGACCCATCATCTTGGACGAATGGTTATCAGCTAGCGTTTAGACCACTGCGCAACGTATGGGCCATACTGGAATTGGCCCCCTTCCTGAAATTATTGAGTTCCGCCGCCCATGCATCTCAGTTTACATTAATTGCGAGAGTTTGCTTCGGGATACTTCGAATTATATATCTTAAGTTTTTGCCTCGTGAAGAGAAATTCTTAGTATGTAGCGCTGCTGTTAAATTAACAGAAAAAAAGGAAAAATAAATTTAATTACAAAAATCTGGACTTTTAAGGAAAATGTTCAATTTTGCTGTACCAATAAAAAAAATGCCAATAAAAGATAGGTGTATTGGAGCGCACATACAATGGAATATATAACTTTGTTAGACTATTGTGTCCACAGCACCAGAACAAATTTATTAGAAGAAATTAATCACCAGTTCAGCAGTATTCATTGTTCCCGGGTTCTAAATCTGCCTAACACGAAGGCTTAAAAATTTTACTAGTCCTCCTATTCGAAATTGCCAAGAAAACTTTCTTGCGACTGCTAGTGCTTCATTACTTTGAAATATTTCAAGAAAAAAAAACATTAATTACCCAATAGTAGAAATCGCAGACGTTCCTCCTGACGAAGTTGTGCCACACGCAAAGTTGGATTGCGGTAGACAAGAAATAAAAATATACTGTGATTCAAAGCTGATATGTTTTTTTAATAGTAACACAGCGATTAGCTTCAAGGTTAAACTACAGGAAGGAAATTTCTCTCTCCCAAGCGAAAGTGAGCATTGCCGCCCCGGTGGCGCAGTGGTCTAAGGCGCTGGCCTCTGATCATTCGTCCGTGAGGGGTCCGGGTTCGAATCCCGGTCAGGCATGGATGTTGTGTTTGTCTTACGGCACTGGCTCTCTCCCTTCCTTGGAACCAGTGACCCTAAATTAGGGACGGGCGACTGCTTATAGCCCATTGAGTTGCTCACGGTGGTCGTTAAACCTCCAATCAAAAAAAAAAAAAAAAAAAAAAAAAAAAAAAAAAAGTGAGCATTCTAAGTTAGGAAATATTTCTACAGGTTGATACTGCAGGAAATTCGCCAAGGAGGTGGCAGCTGCACGCAGCCCACGGAAAAGACTTTCTCGTTGGATGTGGCAGCTGTAAGGGTGACGTTACGGAGCATAAAGAGTACCTGCACTGTGCTGTAATATCATTTGCTTGGTAGGTGTAGACAAGGAGTGAATGTAAAAGTCCCACCAAACAGGTTTTTCTGTAGTCAGGAAAGGGAAACGTATGCCACAAGTCACGTGCCGAGCAACGCTGACAAGTAATATCGTTAGTACTTTTTCGTTGACTTTGTCGATCAAATATTTTACAGCAGATCGGACGCCAACGCCCAGATGTTCAGAATTGTTACGCAGAAGTGCTAATGCATTAAGGCTTGATGTCAGATCACAGTGTTTGGTCGCCCTCATTCCAATAGAAAAGGCAGCGTTTGATTTCACTGTCTTAAGCATGTAAAAACAGGTAGTCCCTATAGATAGGTCGTTCGCGAACAACGAATCAGCAAACTGAGTCATTGGCGAACGAATCATTCCTGAAAAGGACCGATTCTGAAGAGTCGATTCCCAGAATGAATCAGTTAGATTATGTTTCACTAGACAACAAAATTTTACCACGGTGCAGCCGATTTCCAGAATGAATCAGTCAGTCAGAATTACGATTTACTAGACATGATAATTTTACCGCGGTGTGTCGTTGTTGCAACTGGTCAGAAAGTATTATTTTATTCATAAGTGTGCAATTGCAATAAATTACGTAAACGTTTCGAAACGAACTTATAAGAATATTGAGGGACAAATTTTCTGCAAGAATTAAAAACAAATGTAAACATAAGAATAGCCCACTAAACTGGAAACTGTCAACGAACGAAAGGATTCCACTCAGAATCGATTCCCGAGCCACAAATCGTTCTCCAAACGGAAAGAATTTCCGACCGAAATGAACGAATCTGTCCGAATGAATAATTTCAGTGAGTCGAATCGACAGAATAGGTCCCTTCAAAAAGAAACGGTTTGTTCCCACCTCTAGTAGTCTCTCGTGCCAAAGCTACGCTTATAGCTTCGGCAGGGATGTATTTAACGGCTGTATGAAGTCCGGCTTTTGCTCCAGTGGATTTGTTTTTTACCTGTAATATCAGATTGTTTTATGTAATCACTGAACGAATATTTCCCCTCTTAACAGGGCCGCGGTGGGCCTCGTGGGCAACTTTCGTGACTGCCGCGGAAAGGACCTCAGGTTCGATCCCAGACAGGTACGAACGCTCGATCCACTAAATATCCGCCGTGCGTCGGATACGCACGTTAAGCCGTCGGACCTCGGGTACTGGCCCCCCGGTAATAAATAAGGGCGTCTTCCTCCCCCTTTCTACTTCGCTTCCGTGTCACTTTCCTATCGGGCACGCTAGCCCGAATCTCCTAGCTTCCTTATCCTAAGGGCTGCTTCAGACCTGGGGGCAGACACTGCCTTCCTAAAATCCTCTACATATGATCATTTTCCCCTCTTAACACTATAATAATGCCGATTTTACACTGTTTTCCTTCTTTATAGTTCGAACGATTTATAAGCTTAACCTTTACTTTCATTAATGAATTGTGGGATACATTATGTTACACCAACAGAATTAAACATACAAAGGTACTTACAAAGGAAAGGAAATACACCTAAATATTTAAACAAAAATGCGGTCTCACGATTCCGTAATGGTGTAGTAACATAAGTCTTTGTCTCGCGGAGTTTTTGCCTGATAACGGGACGCTCTTTTTATTATTATTGAGGGTTTAACAACCACCGTGAGCAAATCAATGGGCTATAAGCAATTGCCCTTCCCCAATTTGGGCCATTTTTTCCAGTGCCGTAAGACAAACACAACATCCATTCCTCACGGGATTCGAACCCGGCAACAACTCGGACGAATGATCATAAGCCACCGCTTAGATCCCTGCGCCACAAGGGCTGCGGGACGCTATAACAAGGTATCTTAAAATAGACGAGGGTAGGAAATGCACTCATCGTCAAAAAATAGTTGCAGCCAGAAGGAAACAACCGACAGGAATGAAACTTGTTGGCCGCCCCGGTGGCGCAGTGTTCTAAGGCACTGGTCTCTGATCATTCGTCCGTAAGGGGTCCGGATTCGAATCCCGTTGAGGCATGGATGTTGTGTTTGTCTTACGGCACTGGCTCTCTCCCTTCCCTGGAACCAGTGACCCTAAATTAGGGACGGGCGACTGCTTATAGCCCACTGAGTTGCTCACGGTGGTCGTTAAACCTCCAAAAAAAAAAAAAAAAAAAAAAGAAACTTGGTGGGCAGGTTTGACATCGTGAGACATGCAACTGATTCAAGTATCACGCTCGGTTGCAGATGTGACGCAGGCAAAGTGGGGTCTTAGCGCTGTGACTGACCGCCTATAGAGGTCGTCCCGTTGCGCGTGCTTGCCATTCTGACTTATGCTGTTGTGTTGGTTGCATCCTTTGCAAGTGACGTATGGCGTGGAGAAAAGTAAGGAAGCAATTAGAGCTGTTGGAGGAGATCGAGAAGGGACCGCGTCGTCATGCTTCGGAAAGCGGGATGGTCTTATCACCGTATTGAGCACCATACTGGTCGTGCGGACATTACCATAGCATGCTGTTGGCTGTAGTGGATAAAACAAGGTACGCAGCAGCGACAGGAAGGGTGTAGAGACCTAGACGAACCACGGAGAGAGAGGACCGACGGGTTGTCCGACATGTGCGGAGTGACCCAACAACCACGATTGCGGATATTCAGCGAGCAGTGCTGTCCTCCATGCATCTTCCGATTTGTTCCAGCACCACTGGCAGACGGCTGCACGACGTAGGATTACACGCACGTAGATCGTTACGACGACTGCCCTTAACACCATTGCATTGTTTCCAAAGACTGCAATGGTGTCATGCCAGATTGTCATGGAGCCACGGAAAATGGCAGCGGGTGATCCTCAGGGACGAGTCTCACCTTTGTCTGCAGGAGACGACCACGGAATCCGTGTTTGGAGGCACCCTGGTCAGCGCCAAGTTGAACGGTTTGCTGTCGAGCGTCATACGTCCAGAAGGCCTGGTGTCATGGTGTGTGGCGGTTGCAATTGCCTACGATGCCAGATCACCTATGGTGCTCATTGCAGGTACTTTGACAGCCCAACGTTACGTTAATGAGGTCGTGCAACCAGTGGCCCTACCTTTTCTGAATGCTCACTCTGGTACGATTTTCCAACAGGGAAAAGCTTATCCGCATATCACTGCTGTCTCGAGAGCTTGCCTTCAAGGCTCTGACATTCTGCCATAGCCAGCCGCATCGCCAGACCTATCACCTATTGAAAATGTGTGGGATGCTATCCACACTCCATCCCTACCGCACGATCTGCGGAATTGCGTGAGAAGATTCGAGCTGCATGGCTTGGCTTATCGCAGGATACCATCAGGAACCTGTACAACTCCATGCCGAGATGTGTGTCATACTGTGTAAGCAAACATGGTGGCCCGACGTCACATTACGACGCTCTATTTATTGTCGTGTAGCTCAATAAATATTGCCCGTATCAGTCTCAATGTTTAATCATTTATTGTTCCTGGAAACTTTACCTTCCTCCCGAATGGCATTGCAATCGGGCTCATCCTTCTGGGTGCAACTATTTTTTTTTTGACGATGAGTGAATTTGTAATTAAAACTCCATGCCCCAGGACAGGAATTATTTGGAGTTTAACTCGAAATAATTTCTTTTTTTTCTATGGTAAGATCATTTTGATAAAGCCACCTTTTGGCAGACTAAAGGTCGGCGAAATGAAAGTTGATTTTTGTGCTTCTGCAAGAGCTGGAGGTTTCAAAAGACTTGAAATTATGAACTTGCAACAAGAAGAATATCATCAAAACAATCAAATCAGCCTAATACTGATACACATTTCATCCCCAATCACAGAAAACACACCTGCGATTCTTCATGTTTTCTGTTTCTCTACCTATGACCGGCAGTGCTCTTACATCAAATGAAGCTTTTGCGAGTTCAGATACGCCTTTAATTTCAGAAAGTTCAATCGAGAGATAAACAACATTTACGTAAGAGTATAAAGAAAAACGGAAAGTTAAGAAGGTTATAGACAGTATGTCACAATTCCAAATATTCAGATGCTTGAAAGTTTGTCATTCAGGACAGGGTTTCATGGCTTAATCAAGTGGTTTAAATCGCATCGGTACAACCTCCTGTAACAATTTTAAATTATATTTAATTAACTGAAAAATTTGCTAAACTCTTAATTTTAATTAAAAATCAGTTATATTCAGTGTTCTTTGTTGTTGTTTTTCTGGAGAAAAGGGTGCCAAAACTTTTGAACATAAATTGCTGTAAAAGGGGCCTTGAGCAGAGCCGGATTAAAGGGAGGTCTACAGAGGCCCTAGCCTTGGGGCCCACTATGACCAAGTGCCTAGGAGGCATGCCTAAGCAAATTACAGATAAAGAGTTTTTATAAAGCAGGTTTAATTTTTTCTCGTATGATTTCCACTTTATCAAAAGCAGAAGCTGGAAGACCAACATATTTCAAAGCCAGTTATCACCAAGGGTAAAGGTTTTATGTCACTGTGTACAGCGGGATCGGCGAGACACAGTTTCAGCTTTTTCACTGCCATCCACCCACACCTCTCAATTTGCAGTTGGAACCGTTTATGGTCGAAGTCCCCTGTGGCTTCACATTGCATAACAAAAACAATAAATTGCTGTAAAAGGGGCCTTGAGCAGAGCCGGATTAAAGGAGGGACTACAGAGGCCAAGCCTTGGGGCCCACTATGACCAAATGCCTACGAGGCATGCCTAAGCAAATTACAGATAAAGAGTTTTTATAAAGTAGCTTTACTTTTGTCTCGTAGGATTTCTACTTTATCAAAAGCAGAAGCTGGAATACCAACATATTTCAAAGCCAGTGATCACCAAGGGTCAAGGTTTTATGTCGCTGTGTACAGCGGGGTCGCCGAAACACAGTTTCAGCTTTTACACTGCTATCCACCCACACCTCCCAATTTGCAGTTGGAACCGTTTATGGTCGAAGTCCCCTGTGGCTTCACATTGCATAACAAAAAACGATGCACAAAAAATGTATACAATGCTAAGTCATTAGAAACTCCAAGACACAATCTAGGAATCTTTAGCTTTGAGCTTATATTCTTATGATAACAATAAAATAATAGTGCGTTATTATGAAACTCTGCAGATAGTTCAGTAGTTACATAATATAATAATTCATAATAATTCCCCGTCATACGTTCTTTGAGGGCCCACTCAGATATCTAAGACTTGGGGCACACTAAGGGTTTAATCCGACCCTGGGCTTAAGTGTTGACCAAAAGAAAAGGAACTCAGGTTCTTGAACATTGTTCTTAGACCTCTTTATTGTTGCAGGGTACAAAATGAAAAAAATAGTTTACATGCTTATATTATACAAATCATTGTATTAGAAGGCTAGTATTCTCTATAACAATTTTACAATACAGAGCAAATGCTGAAATTTACATATAATTTTCTGTCAAGCTTACATACAAATGAGAGTTAAATTTGCACAAAGAATTATATTGCACTGAGGAACAAAAAGGAACGGAAATTTGGCAACCCCGGCGGAACAGTGGCCTAAGCGCTGGGACGATAAGCCAAGATGTTTGGAGATTATGAAAGGTCTGGCTGTCACTGGAATAATCCAAATCGTCTCAATAATGTTTTGTTGCAGTTAAGCGCAAATAGGAGCATTTTTCTTGGCGTTGACCTTGGGATAAACGAGCGCGACTATTAATTCATATTATTTATCGTTCATATGTGACTTAAAAACACATATCCATAAAAAAAAGAAAACTCCTTGTAGGGGGTCAACAAATATTGTTGCACCAGGCACCACGAACGCTCTGAGACCTACCCATTTTTATAACTGCGAGAGTTGGATGCAAAAAAGGTGCTGGTTAGAAACTGAAGGCCTGAAGGTAGTAAGAAAAAAATCTAAAGAAAATAAGTTCATCAAGTATTGGGAGATGAAATATGCTATTGATGAACAAGGAAAAGATAAAGTTCTGTAATGGGAGAGAAGAGAGGGATAAAGTTCGTTGGGGACCACAGTCATTTTTAATGTTTCTGTGTGTGTGTTTGTGTCATACTACAGAGATGAAGTACGTGTAAAGACGACATATCTGCAGCGATACATTCAGTCAGTGTAGTTTAGTCGGTTAGAACCAATGAGGTTAGAATGCAATTTCTGGAGATGCCCTGAGTCTCTTAACCGTGACGCCGCAAGGTGTGGGAATTTGACATTGTTTATATGAAACCTATGTAACGTCAACTGCGTGTGTTTTGGAATTGCGTGATTTTTGTTAATATCAAACCGGAATGAATTATGCTTCTTACACGGGTGAAGTTTTAAATTTTAACGTTTTGTTTGGTTTAGAATTCGCACTAAGGTTCGTGTATTTCAATTTAAAATAAAAATGGAAAGGAGATTCAAAATAATTTAGAATTTTATAAATTTATCATTTTCTCACACAACGGCAAACTGCGACGAAAGAAGGCGATTCGGCCAACACAAAATGCATTGCAATAGCACTGAAATCCATCAGCTTTCCCACACTTTGACAGCCGTCGCTCACGGATATAGGCTTCACGCAAAATGCGACTGCTCCATTAAAAAGAGTATCTTCAGATATCTTATTTTAACCTCCTTGGATTGAACTTACTTCGAAGCTAAGAGACACGAGTTCGATCCTTGTCACTGACAGATTTGTTTTTTCGCATTGGCGCCCGAACGTAGAAATTCTATCTTCGCTTCAACAACAACAACAACAAAAAAATTAAAAGGGAGATGATGAAACATCCGCGACTGGTTTCCAATGCCAACAGAACAAGAAGGTTAGAGTAAGATATCTAGAGGTGACCCCGTCACTGGATCAGTGCCACTTTTTTGAAGTACAGTGCTCGCTGAAAAATTTGATGCACGTTTTCGTGATTGTGGTAGATAACGCTGTAGTTGTATGTAACATCACTTTTCAAGGAGGAAGAACGACGATAACACACATTTTCCTATGCTGCATATACACCAAGCAACATATCATTATGTGTACTTTTTGAAGGTCCTTTTATAAACATGTAATTAAAGTAAATACCAAATGAACGTCAGTCACCTAAAAAAAACGCAACTCCAGATACACTATCTACCAACAAGTAATTGGACATCTGTGATAGCAAAGGAAAACGAAGTTTATTCACCTTCAATAGTTGGTGGAGCCTTTACGAGCGGCGATTACAGCTGCGACCCTCCGGAGCATACTCTCAAATAGGCGTTGTACGACGGCTAGCGGCATTTTCTTCCACTCGGCTTGGAAAAGACAGGTCATTTCTTTCACCGATTTCGGACGGTGGGGGCACCTCTTAAGTCGACGCTCCAACTCGTCCCAGAGGTGCTCGATAGGGTTAAGGTCCGGGCTCTGCGCAGGCCAGTCCATTCGATTAACTCCATTGTCGCCATATCAAGCCATGGTGGACCTCGCAACATGACAGGTGGCATTGGCATCCTGAAAGTAACATGGGTCCACCCAGTAAAACTGCCACAACGTAGGAAGCTCATGGTAATCCAAAATGGTGCAGTAGGTCTCGGCGTTGAGTCTACCAGGAATTGCGACCAAGGGTCCCGTGCCATACCAGGAGAAACACCTCATGGCATAATTCCACCGCCGCCGAACTTTACAGTTGGCACAATACATTCCGGCAGGAGGCGTTCTCCAGGTAGACACCAAACCCAGACCCTGCCATCCGAAAGGTACAGGGTGAACCTTGATTGTTCGCTCCAGAGAACCTGTTTCCACTGTTTAACGGTCCACTGCCGACGTTCTTTGCACCACGTTACCCGAGCAGCGCTATTGGACTTGGTGATCAAAGGCTTGTGGGCGGCAGCACGTCCATGATAACCAAGCATACGGACTTCCTTACGGATGGTATTCATCGAAGGAACACACCCGGATGCCTGTTGAAACTCCTCGCGGATGTGGCCCATCGATTTGGTGCGGTTCTTTTGAATTTCTTTGGCCAGCACCCGTCGGTCTCTAACTCCCAGTTTTGTGGGTCTGCCGGGTCGGGACACATTACGACAGTCACCTCTCATCTTCCACTTGCCAATCACGTAGGCCACTGTCGATTTTGGGTACTTCAACTAGCTGGATATGTCACGTATGTATCGGCCATTTCTGTGATACCCGACGATTACACCTTTCTCGAAATCAGAGAGCTCCTAACTGCGTGGCATCTTGCATGCGACTGGTTGCATTGTTGCTTCCCACACGATATTTAACGGCGGTGGCCGTGACGTGTATCAGACCGCAGATATCGTCGATTGCAGGGGTGTACAATTACTTGTTGGTAGATAATGTACATTAGCAAGCGTGTCTTACTTTAATTTAAGCTTTGCACTAACGATTATAAAATTAATAAAACAACGGCCGGAATACATGATAATTAAATATTCTTAACTATAACACTCGCCTGATGTTAGCATTAATACAAGATATTTTGAAAGTTTGGATTCATACATGGGTAATATGAAAAAAAACCACGTGAGACCAATATGCAATTTCTAGGGTGAGGAGCATGTGGTAGATAACGCTGTAGTTGTATGTAACGTCACTTTTCAAGGAGGAAGAACGATGATAACACACATTTTCCTTTGCTGCATATAAACCTAGCAACCTATCATTATGTGTACTTTTTGAAGGCCCTTTTATAAACATGTAATTAAAGTAAATACCAAATAAACGCCAGTCACCTAAAAAAAAGAAGCAGCTCAAGGTACATTAGCAAGCGTGTCTTACTTTAAGTTAAGCTTTGCACTAACGATTATAAAATTAAAAAAAAACAATGGCCGGAAAACATGATAATTAAATATTCTTAACTATAACACTCGCCTGATGTTAGCATTAATACAAGATATTCTGAAAGTTTGGATTCATACATGGGTAATATGAAAAAAACCACGTGAGACCAATATGCAATTTCCAGGGTGAGGAGCTAAGGCTTCCTTTAAAAAAGGTGAGAAAGGTGACAATTTTTTTAAACAGGTGACTAAAAGGTGATTAAAAGAGACTTCTTGCCAATAACACGAAACAACAAATATACACTGCTGGCCACCCAAAATGTAACACCAAGAAGGAAGCATCCGATTGGCCTGAAATTCGCAGCAAGCGTCGCCCGGAAGAGGACATGCAAACAATTAGCATTGCAGGGCATATGCATATCATGTGCGCCTGGCACGCCACCGACAAGCACTATATGAAGGGTTCACAGAAGGCGGGGTGTAAGTAGTGGAAGTATGTTGTGCCGCCGGACCTGTGCGTGGGAAGCTTCCTGATGCCTCGTCGTAGAATACGGCGGTCATTCCAGCACGTTTCGGAGTTCGACAGAGGACGAATAGTGGCTTATCGCGACAGCGGTTTATCGTACCGAGACATCGGCGTCCGTGTGGGATGACATCCAGCCACAGTGAGGCGAGTATGGATTCCGTGGGTGCAGGAATGGCGGACGGACTGACGTGAGCGATTGCCGCAGCCGCGTAACACCACCATACGAGAGGACCGGCATGTTGTGCGGCGGGTATTGACGACTCGCACCGCCACATCACGAACGTTAGCGCAGGAATTAGGGTGTGTTGCGCAACAACCTGTGTCAGCACGTACCGTTCGACATCGTGTGCAGGAACGGGGACTTGTTGTAAGGCGCGCATTGCTCCGATTGCCACTGACGTTACACCGCCGGCGAGTGCGGCTGCAGTGGGCCGTTGAAAGCCGCACCTGGACTACGGAATGGCACGGCATTGTGTTCTCCGACGAATCCCGGTTCTGTCTGCAACACTGCGATGGTCGGATCCGCGTGTGGCGGCACCACAGCGAGAGACTGTATGACGCCTGCATTATGCATCGCCATAACGGTCCGTCCCCTAGCGTTATGGTTTGGGGCGCAATTGGATATGACACCCGGACCCCTCTGGTACGCATCGCCGGTACACTCAACAGCCACCGCTACATCTCCAACGTTTTGGAGCCTATAGTCCTCCCTTACATGCAGGACTTGCCAGCCGCTACATTTAAACAGGACAATGCGCGCCCGCACGTGTCACGCATCCTGCAGCAATTCTTCACGGCCCACCAGGTGTCACTGCTGCTGTGGCCCGCCTGTTCTCCCGATATGTCGCCCATCGAACACGTCTGGTCGTTGATCGTCAACCGAGTGGCCCAGCAAGCACCACCAGTGGCTACGCCTGATGAACTGTGGCAACGTGTGGAAGCAGCCTGGACCGACATACCCCAAGCCCACATCCAAAGCCTCTTTCGCTCGATGCCGCGGCGTGTAGCGCCCGTTATTACCAGCCATGGGGGCCACATGAACTATTGATATCTGCGTGTTCCGCAAGTCGCACGGGCCTCTAATCTCAATCGTTTCATCTTCGTATCTGTTGTTATGTGTCCAGTAAATCTGGCTTTGCTATCTCGTGTCCTTCTTGGTGTTGCATTTTGGGTGGCCAGCAGTGTAGTTATAATTTTTTTTAATACTCCCCTACCAAAAAAGGCCAGGTAAGATCATAATAAATTTCTTTATTATGGTCCTGGATGAGGTATGGCCATTTTATTGTCATTAAGTAATTTTACAGAAAATTCTTTTCACAAAATTACAAAACTAATGACGTACAATTCTCTTCAAAGTTACAGAAAAACAATTCTGAAGAAAAAACTGTTTGGCTTACTGTTTTCTAGGCATCTTAGCAAAAAATAAAGATGTAATCATACTTGATTTTCTTTTTTCCAGGTTCTTCTGAGTGATTTGCACTTCCTTTTATCTCACTCTTTTTTCCATTTGTGTGCATTTTACTCCCTCGAGCATGCCTTCAGCTAATTTTCATTCCTTTAAACCATTTTTTCGAGTGCTTTCTTCAGTTTAGGTGACGCTTCCATAAAGAGTTATTATCTTGCCTCCTTAGTTTTGTAGGTGTACCTTTTTTTTCTTGTCATTCAGAGCAGCAGTCTCACATTCAATTGACTTTTTATCTTTTCCATTTCTTCATAATCCGTTCTTTTTTGTTCTTCTTTTTGTTTTTCTTCTAGTTTGATTTTCTTTTTCGTTTTACATTCTTCCATAAAGGCAATATACTTTGATTG
Organism: Macrothele yani; assembly: GCA_039090855.1. Lineage (NCBI taxonomy): Eukaryota > Metazoa > Arthropoda > Arachnida > Araneae > Macrothelidae > Macrothele > Macrothele yani. The sequence continues at coordinate 36,960,299 of CM077018.1, forward strand.
TGCTTGTTGTCCGTACGTAATGTGTTTTGGATTAATGGGTACAAAAAGAAAATTAGGATATTGTTTCAAGGCATCCCTCACAGTCAGTACACTGTTTAAAAATATTTTGGTCATTGCTGAATAATATTCTCCTAATATATGCTTAGAAATGGAAAATCGCCTCTCTTTAAGCAAGAGCTGCCTTTATGAATTTTACAACGTTTGGAAACTTTATATCTTTTGATAATGAGTCCCTTTTTGAGATGTGTTGTTGCCAGTAAACATCAATAGTTTTGTTTTCAAATGCTGTATCATATTTTTCCAGTTGCAAAATTTTCCACTCGTCTAACAAATAATCCAGTTGAACATGAAATGGCATAATTTTTGCAACTTTCAATATGTCTCTGCAGCTTCTATCATTCATTCTTTCTTTTGGGTCTAAAAATCTAAAATTTTTAAGTGAGCCATTTGATAAGCAAGTCTTTTCCATCACATGCTTACAAGCAGTAATATAGTGCTTTTGAGCTTCCTTCAGAAACAGCAACTTATCCTTTTCTTTCAGTTTAGAAAGCTCGTATGTGACCTTTTCATTAATGACAAGTTCCTTAAGAGGAAGCAGATTACCAACTGTAAACAATTCATCAAGATCAAGATTAGAAAAATTAGTGATTTTTCTAGTGACAGAAGTCTTCAAAACTCGAGCTATGGAGATCTGAAAAACGTTCCTTATTTCTTCATGCAATATGTGGATCATGGGTGCTTGGCACTGAAAATGTTGTGTGAACTTCATGAATAGTTTTGCTGATGAAATAATGTAATTAAGTTCAGCTTTCATTGAAGGTTTCTATAAGGCACTCACAACAATCTTGTAGGATATGGATTGAAGAGCAGCAGAATGTTTTATCACAGGCATGTGCTTAAGGCAATAGAACTGAATAATGTCCCACTGCTCCAAAATTCTGTTGGCTATGGGCCCCAAGGTAAGCTATCTTGTTGCACGTTTAAAGAATTTGTGGTGTGGAACATTATATTTAGTTTGGATTTCTTTAATCTCTTCGCAACAGGCAGGATAACAGTCAAAATAATGGTAAATATATATCAGCTGCTCAGAAGCTTCTTCACCTTCACCCAAGCACTCCAATGATTTTACATATGCATTATGCATTCTGTGGATGTTGCATTTACCTATGTTTTTATAAGATCTCGCCTCATGAAATTTTATCATTTTAACTGTAGCATACTGGTTTTAATTGTATTAAAAAATTTCATTTCATATTGCAACTAGTGTGTTGTGGTTTTAATGAAGTTTTATCGTGTTTTAGACAGCATTACAACCTAATATATTTATGACTTCTGGACATTACTATTGAAAAGCCTAAAAACGTTTTTATTAATATTAGGTCCGTCTGATCCAAGCATTAGGCATCTGTTTTGTGATAAATTGTTCTCAGAAAGTGCTTCACATAGTTTTTTGCGAAATGTTTAACCATCCGCTTTACCTAAAAAGAAAGTTCCGAGGTGCCATGTCGTTACGCCACATTTGTTTTCTGACCACAATGTGATGATTGTTTGCAACTCCTTTTTATCTTTAACATTAGTTGTTTCATCATAACTCAATGTGTATTGCGATGAACATGCTTCCTCTAACATAAGTTCCCAGAAATAAGGAGCCAGTCCATCAGCGGTTAAGTATCGCATTATCTTAGAGGAAAGAGAAAAATGTTCAGGAAAACTGTCAGGAAACATATTTTAAAAACATCATGAATATCATTAAAGTGATTAATCCATTGAATAATTACTACACATTGATTTCATTGTCCAAATCAGTTCAGCAGTAGTAAAACTTTCCTTGGCACTATAAATGCGAAATGTTGGTGCACAAGTTGAACTTGAAGGTTGTAAGTGGTCTAAGCACGCAGGAGGAGGTGCACGTTCTAATCGTAGTTGGTTTAGTCCAAATTTAGATTCAAAGTTTGACTTATGTTTTGGTGCAAGCGAGTGAGCAAAAATTACCTGAAAACCTTTTGTTTCAAAGTTAATAGTGCAACAACACACAGTACAAAATAGTTCATCTTCACTATGCTTTTTACCCCATGCAGAAACTTTGAATTATATGCCTTTTCTAGCCAATCACTAGGGAATTTACATTTTCCAATTTTGAATTTAGCAGAACTCTTGTGTTAGATGAAATTTCAATTGCAGTTGTTTATAACAACACAACAATATCAGGACCTGAAAGAAAAAAAGATATAAACAATAGGGGGAGGGTTATTGACATTGTGCAATTATCGCGGTATACAAACACAAATGCATATGTATTAAAAAAAGTAAAAAAAAAACCTTCTCAACTTATGTGAAAATAAAAAAAGCCCTTTCGTAAGGTAAGTTTTTAAATACAGTAAAACCTGTGCATGTTGGCCACTCATGGTTCCAAACTGTTGTACTTCTGAAGTTTAAGCATTATTTCCAAGCGGTAAACTAACTTTCCTTACTGTGAATTCGTTTCTGAACTCATATGGATGGGCTCAGTGTTTTTCAGTTTCTGCATAAACTCTCAAGAGTTTTTTTAGAAAGCAGGATGTTTTGCAGATGCATAGTGTTGTAAATTTAATACTAAATCTAGTGCTTCTTGGAAAGTAGGGATTTTACTTCCGATTGTTTGGTGTTCGTTCACATTATCATCAGTTTCTTCTTCATCCAGCAGCTCTAGAATATAATTTTCAATGCTTGATAGCACACCAGAAAAATATCCTCTTCTGTGTCTGCCACGTCTTTGCGCACCATGATATTACAATTTATTGCTGGTAACTGATCGTCACTTAGCCAGTCGTTTTTTATGTCTTCAGGTAATGTCCCTAGTAGGTTGTTGGTGGTATTTCCATATTCAGTTTCATCATTCATCTCTGCATTTTTCGGAAATCTAGCTTTCTGAAAACATTTAACTAATGTCGAAATCTGTAAATTTTGCCAAAAAGCATGCACCCAACGAATACAATAAAAAACAGTGACTGCTTTCGAAAATTCTGTCACACGAAGGAAAATATTTTTATTTCTCATGAAATATTTTAAATATTGAAAATATTTAAATATTTCACTTTTAAATGCAACTTTTTCAGAGAATGAAAGGATAAAATGTTATTGGCTTAGATGCCTCTCAGCTCATCTTCATTCATCATTGGGGCTTAACACATTCGCTGACAGTAATGAAAATGCCGAGACATGTATAGAAAATTCATGTTTTCAGCAGGACAGTAAACTTAAAGTAACTCCCATACAGTTTTTTCGACATTTGCCGCTTTGTACTTACAGCGTGAAGCAACGTTGGACGGCATATAACGTTAAGTCACTGGATGTGCAGTGGCATATATTGCCTTGTCCTCGAACATGTTAATTATGAGGCTTTTCTACAATTATAAGCGGAGGTATAGGAGTACAGAAAGAACTGCCTTCACATAGTTGTAGGCATACTTACAATAATAATCTTTCACCTTCCAGCATCTTCTTTTGAAACTATATTGTTAACTTGTGCATTTTCCCCCAATATGATCAAAAAAAGGTTTGAAAAGGTGACAAAAGGTGACTAATTTAAAAAAGGTGAGAAAGGTGATTGGCTCCTCACCCTGAATTTCCAATCCCTAAAACACCAACTTATGCTGTAAAGTAAAAATAAAAAAGAAAGAAGAAAGTTTCACCTCTCGAAACCTTACCGGAAATAAATAGGAATATCTTTCTATCTAAACATTGGCTTTATTTATGCTTTACATTCCAATTTCGTTTTGGAATGGAGACCCTTAACAATGCAAACTGAGCATGAGATTGAACCCCTCCTGTTCTTCCTGCTGATTTTACAATAGTGGTAACGTAGATGAATGTTATGAGTGTCTAAAAATTATTTGGTTACAGTAATGTTGTTTTGAGTGATGTAGCTGCTCACAAATACATAATCCAGTCTAGAATTATGTCATTGAGGTATTATTCTCGTAATGCTGTTCTGATTAGAGGCAGCAAATTGCCAAGAGCCTACAAGAGATTTCTCTGAGTAAGGATATCATGTAAGGCCTTAGAAGTAATAACTTTGGATAAATATGTAGTTTAGCGTCCTAAATTATGTCGTCGAAAATTATGAAGGATTATTTTTATTGAAGGTTTAACGACCACCGTGAGCAACTCAATGGGCTATAAGCAGTCGCCCGTCCCTAATTTAGGGTCACTGGTTTCAGGGAAGGGAGAGAGCCAGTACCGTAAGACAAACACAACATCCATGCCTCAACGGGATTCAACCCGGACCCTTCATGGACGAATGATCATAAGCCAGCGCTTAGACCACTTCGCCACCAGGGCAGCAGTTTAAGGATTTAGAAAAAGTAAGACGCACAGATTTAAAAGTATGAAATTTCAGGGCAAATGGTGAAAAAATTTCATCTGTGAAATGCATTTTAAAGATTTTTAACGTAGAACTGATCTCCAAGTACGAAGACGTGAACACCTCTGCGGCAGGCCTAACACAACGCCGCAGTGACGACGAGAAGCTTTGCTCTGCTGAAACGAAGGTCTCTTTCCGACAGCCATTTTACTGCGGAAGAGTACACGAGAAACGGCGAACGTTCTTGCAAGCAAAGCGTTCCAATTTATAGTGCTACGTTAAAGAAAGTAGTTCTTCATTTCTGTCACACTTTTTTCAAAATACATGGTGACAGTTGCTTCGGTCTTACGCATATCATTCCTTGGTAAAAAATAGAAAGTATGCAGATGCATTCCTTTCTTCTACCGAAGTGTTAAAGTAGAGGCCGTGTTCTCTTCAACGGAACTTTCGTGCATTGGAAAATCAAAGTTTTGCTACTTCTTTTCACAGTGTTTGCAATTCATTAAAATTGGATTACAAAAAAACCCTCTCAAAAACGTGAATTCATACAGTGCGCATTAAAGACTCCCACGCGAAAAAACCTCAGAAATTTTCAGATTGTAATGTTAAAAAATCAGACAGGAATCATCTATTTTGTGTAGCGCAGCACTACAAATTGGAAAGCTTTCCTGACAAGAAGGTTCATCGTTCCTCTTGAATTCTTCCGCCAGCAAAATGGCCGTAGGAACGAGACCTTCGTTTCAGCGGAGCAAAGCCTGATGTCGTCGCCATGGCGTTGTGTTAGGCCTGCAGCAGCCTCAGTTCACAGCGCCGCACTTGCACGTAAATATTACGGTAAAAATCTTTAAAATGCACCATAGTGATGAATTATTTTCACCATTTCCCATGATATTGCATACTTCAAAATCTGTACGTCTCACTTTTTCTAAATTCTTCAACTTTTCCGACGACAAAATTTAGGACGCTAAACTACACATTTACCTAACTTTGTTCCTATTTGGCTGACCTTGATAAAGAAGAGTGATTTAAAATCACTAGCTTTAAATTCATTGCCTCCATGATTATTCATAAATTTGGGTAAATTTTTAAAAACTTATGATCCAGTTTTTTGTACAACCAAACTATATGTTAGTTACTGGGGATAAGTTCGGTGGTTAAAACCTAGCATTTGTGGCCGATTCAAATCTTTTAACTTCACTTTGAAATTGGGTTAATTATAGTAGCTACCGCCGTACTCAGGTATTCTTTATAGAGATGGACCATAATGATGAATATGTAAATAAAAATACCCCTGAAAAAACCTCTCCCAAAATATTGGGAAGCGATAAAAATTATGTATGCATAAAACATGTACAAATTGTGTATATAAAAACATAATATGTTTAAAAATAAGCAATAAATAACAAAGAGCGAAGGACCAAGTGTGTGGAGGTGATATCACTTTGCCCTTCGGCTCTCCCCTAAAATCTCAGAGGATCAAAAACTGATTAGATATTTCAACTTCAGAAAAAAAAGTGCATTTTTAGAGTACTTTATGTATTTAATTTTATTGTAATTTGGATGCAGTTAAATTAGACAGAATAAAGCACCACACACATGCGCGTAAAGTACTGAAAGTATATGTTCCTTAAACCGACGCCGATAACACATGGTCATCGTCTCGAGATATGTTGCTCTCGAACCAGCACGACAAGACTAAAGATTTTTATCACCAACCGTTAGGCAGGTAGTTCGGACTTCGCCGGAAGTTTCGTCATATTTTCCCCGAGCACATGTGATTTAAGCAGACTGTACCGTGAAAACAACAGAGCAAGCGATTAGGCTTAACATGATTGCTCACGGTGGTATTTTTATGGTTTTATCATCATATTTTAGGAATGTTTACTCTTGGGTGCCTTTATTGGGGCGCCCATAGTGAAATCTTAGGTGTAACATTGATACCGGGGTCCCACAATACTGCCCAGCCCCGGGGCCCTTGTCTCCTTTAATGTTCTATGGTTGGCGTCAATGTCGTGAAATATTATCGGAGACGCTCTAATATCGACTCAAAGCTTTTAATGCCTAATAAATACGTGAAGAACAGATTAACCTCTTGAAAATACATTACTATTTTCAATACAAATATTCTTGCTGTACTGAAATTGCACGTGCATCACGGCAGATCGAAACAGCCGATGACTGACAGTATGTGTACGCGAATTTTTATAAAAATGATCAGCAAATAGCTAGAGAGGATAGGGAGAATGTTTAAAAAAAGAAAAATTGCTTAGATGTTTACAAAATGAACTGGCAGACATACTGATGCTTGAAATTATGTAAAAGGTGGACATTGCCAGTGAGAAAAATCCATTAGTGTAGACAGCAACATCTACTGGATTTTAAACGAACATACGGAAATATGTATCACTTCTGAACTGTTCATTTCACCACTAGATGGCATGACATCCGCGGAACGGACGGCCAGTAATCAGAAGCACCTTTGTTTTTTTGTGTGTGTATTTTAATATGAAACCCACTTTCACTTGCGGCATGACGTTCCATCATATCTTTGAAAGATCGTTGAATAGGGTTGCCATAACCAGGTGGAAGATATTGAGGCGGCTCTTTTACGACATGACCGTGGCTTCTAATGTTTACCACGATTTGCTCTTCCGATTTTTGGGTCTCCTAGATCAACAGAAACGTTTCACATGGTTACAGCAGTATGGATCCGCATGCCGCACCACAAACGCACCAACGAAACTTACAGGCATATAGTCAACGATAAGTTGTATGTTGACCTCCCTTGTTTCAGTGCTTCCAATTCTTGGGCCGCCCCGGTGGCGCAGTGGTCTAAGGCGCTGGCCTCTGATCATTCGTCAGTAAGGGGTCCGGGTTCGAATCCCGGTCAGTCATGGATGTTGCTAGCCTGATAAGAGATATAAAGGATTTCACGCGTATTGACCGTTGTTGTTCAAACGCAAAGTTGAAAGCGAAAGAATCAATTGACGAACTTGCAATTTTCAGTATGTCTTCCCGACATCACCTAGGTGATTTTACGCGTGGCCGTATTATTGGCAAGATTGAAGAAGGGCGAAAAATAACAGATGTTGCCTGGGTGTTCAACGTCAGCCACAGTGTTGTTTCAAGGCTTTGTAAACCATTTCAAACAAATGGAGAGTGTAGCAAACGTCACGGGGGAGGTCGTGTTCGCAGTACGACACCTGCAGAAGATCGGTACATAGTGCTATCAACAAAAAGACACCGCCGCAGCACAGCTAGTGAGGCAGCAAATCTGTTTATGGCTGCTACTGGCAAGCGGATCTCCCGAAAAACTGTCGCCAGACGTTTGCATGAAGAGGACTATACGCCCGCCGTCCTGTTGTGTGCATCCCATTGTCCAGACGTCACCGTACCGCCCGTTTGCAATGGAGCCATTAACATCGCAATTGGACTGATAACGACTGGTCTGCTGTCCTCTTCTCAGATGAGAGTAGATACAGTCTATCGCCAGATTGTCGACGACAACTGATCCGGCGTGATAGTGGTACTGCATATTGTCCAGCAAACATACAAGAAAGGGACCGATATCCGACATGTAGTGGCATGATATGGGCTGGCATCATGATCAATGACCGTACGTCCCTCTATGTGCTTCCAACTGGGACTATGACTGGCCAACGATATATTAATGATGTTCTGCTACATCATGTTCGCATGTTCCTTGGTGCTGTCGGTGATAGATTCATTTTCGTGGACGACAACGCAACATGCCATTAAACAGTCGCTGTCCAGGAGTGTCTTGAGAGCGAGGATATTCAACGCCTCGTATGGCCAGCACGTTCTCCAGATCTGAATCCCATTGAAAGTGTGTGGAATGCCATGGGGAGGAGTCTTGCTGGTCGCCAATGCCCTCCAATAAACAAGGACACCCTCATCCGTGCACTGACAGAGGAATGGGATAAATTACCCCAACAGCTGCTTGATAATGTTGTGCAAAGCATGACACGACGTGTGGAATCTTGCATCACCCTCCATGGTGGCCATATCCCGTATTGACATCTTACGCCGGAACGCCTGCGGACGGTAATTACATTTTTTTCACGTTTACGTATTCTGCACAAAATGGCCTGTTTGTCCCTTGAACACGTTCCAAAGCCTTCTGGATTTCAGAGCGCAATAAGTTGTCTTTCTTGTAATGTCCTGGCATTCTGACATTATTTTATTTCACTTGGCATCCAACCACACTTACTTTTTTATGCGCTATATAGCCGTTTATGATCCGTCCTTAGCAATTGTCCAGCAGTGTAATATGCCATCTGAAATCATTTGCGTCGTATCGGTACGCAAGTTGTCTTCTCAGGATATTATAACACCATAAAATTTTTTTACCGTTTTTAGATCATGAACCTCAGTTATAAGGGAGTTTTTCCTAGTAGAACCTTCTTGCTTTGTAAACATATTCCATATATAAATTCCGTGTGTCTACCGTAACTGGTTTCAAAATAGATTCTTCAAAATGAGAGTTTACAATTCTCATTCCAGAAAAAACACAAGTGTTGGGAAACTGCTGGCGGAAATCTACCGCTAACGGCACGGTAGCGGTCCGTTGTTGGCAGCGACATCAGTCGGCAGCCATTGAATGCCCTGCAGCATCGCCGTGAATTTCGGGCCTCCAAGCAAGTGCCACTAGTGGCCCGTAGTTGGTAACCGATGCAAACTCAAAATCAGGTGGAAGCAACTGGACTGCGCATACGCAGAAGCAACGTGCTGTGTCTCTCGTTGTAACAGTTATTTCAAGACGACGCTATCGCCACTGTGTTATTTTAGTGGGTGTTAAGTACAAAAAACATATGTAGAGATGCGAATTAATTTCCTATAATGAAATGCCAAGTCGACGAAAATGTCATATTAAGCCGTGGAATACTACATTACAGCCACGAAATACACCCACTCCATTCTCATGAATAACAAGAAATAATTTCTATGTAATCTTTCAATTTGATATACACTAAAATCTTTTTAAACGAAAGTCCTTGAAAAACATTAAAAAAACCTTATGTTGAAAAAAAAAATTAGACGCGTACAAAATGTATTAATTATTTGAAAAAAAAAAAAAGAACAACGCTATATAGTTATAATGTACAACCATGTTTGAATACACAAGACTGGTGGAATTCACTTCCAAGAATAACGAGAAGTAAAATAAAATATATTTCCTCTTTAAAACAAATGTAGCTTCGTACAGCGGAAAGGAAACATACAGCGTTAAAAATGTAACACGTGACATGAACGGGTATATATATTAATTCAACAAGCGCCTTTTAAGCCGATAAGGACAGCACGAAACTTTGGATAGCCCCTTTAAGTTGGTACACTGGTTGAAAATCAGTTAAGTTCGCTTAAGGTAAAAAAACAAAACAAGAATCAATCGTTAAGTTGAAAAAATAAATTTATGAATTATATGAAACTGACAGTTATGAAAAATACTTCGCAATGTTGTAAAATTAAAAAAAGAGCCATTCGTTACACATTCCACAGGAAAGAAGCTCAACTTCAAGCAAACGCTCGCGTGTGGCAAATCATTCCCGTTGGTAGAGCGCCCGCTTTCCACGCCGACATTCCTTGATTCGTTTCCACTCTGATCCAAACGGCGTTTTTTATGACCTGTTGAGAAAATTCCCCAATGCAGTGCTGTAATGCAGAAGTTTCCTAAGGCGAAAAAAAGGAGTTCTAGCTTTGGGAAACTGCGGTTATCCTTGATTTTATTTTTTTATGGATACCACTGGGAAATTGGCGGTCAAGATTCGCCAAGCCATCAGTTACGTCACGTGAATGCCCGCTGTCACTGTCGGAAAACAAGCGGACCACATTATGCTAGCCGTCATTTATGGCACGTGCTTGCATGTCCTCTGAAATGCCACTTGTGGCAGCAACTGCATATAATGGATAACTAATTTCCCTCTTCTAGCATATGACAACAGATGGGGTGCCACTGTTGGCCCGCTGCTGGCCCGAACTTCTGGAAATTGTGGTGGCCGCCGGGACATTTGATTGACGGTTGAGCAGCGGCAACATAATGTTGAGTCACCGCTGGTAGCGCTGGCCCAGCAAGAGTGTTTTTGCTGGGATGTGTTTCTAAGGGTAACTTGCTTCTAGTGGAAACATATCCCGTTTGATAGAGGAAAAGGGAGGGGGCCATAGTATCGATTTTCTTCAAAAGGATAATGGGAATGAGTGAGAGGATTTCTTAAGAAACAATATAGGAAAGCGTAAGTTTAACTTCACTGGCCTTTCCTAAATATGTTTTCAGCAAATATTTCTCGGCTTAATTTAACTTGTAAAAACGCTACCTGAGCAATAATAAATATAGAAAACTTTCGGGCAGAATAACACAGAATAACGTAAGGCTGAAAGCATTAACGGGCTGCTACAGATACATATTTCTTTTCTGGGATGGTAAGATTCTATGCCTAGGTTAATATTGTGATTAGGTGTGAATCAATGAATGATACCATGCTTACCTTGCTTAAAGGGTAAACATTGAAATTTGGTAGAAGCATCGTCCACATGTCTTTCCCTAGAGTCCGGCTGACGCATTTATGTCGTGCGAATTTAGTTGTTATGCAAAGTAGTCCGGGATATCAGTAGTGTTTTCCGTCCATCCCCGTCAGGCCAACATTAGACGTGTCTTTACATTTGTACAGTAAGATACGCAACAATTTATATTATCATTTACGGTGAAACGAGAAGACCAAAAATTTCGAAATTTCCTATGTAAATTAATAAACAACACGATTTCAATAATGCGCTTAGATATTTAAATATGTGGGTCAATGCGCTTTAATATTTGTTAGAAGAAACAGAAGGATAGTGTGATGCAATACGACGACAACCAGTTCAATGTTCTTCAAAATCTGAAAGTACGTATACATGCATTTAGTTTATTTAATAAAAAAACCTGTCACCAGTATGGAGTAGTGCCTCCGAATAAATATCAGGAAATGGGATCGAAATCTGAAATGGGTGATAGCAATTTTGTGTCCTGAAACTAAAATTTGCTTTCAGTAAATAATTCGAGAAATCAAATATTTATAAGTATAGTTTAACAAAAAGTTATTAATCTAACAAAATTCCTGTCTATGATTTACCGTCCGAACGGCCTGTTTGTTGCATGGACGTTTGGTTTTTTATAAATATTTACCACGTAGTGGATTATCAGGTGGTTAAAAGTAACTCATGATACCGGTATAAAAAATGAAATACAATGTAGGGTAAAAAGCCCTGATTTCATAAATATACGTACCTTAAATATTAATCCGACGATTTTCATTCTTTCATTTCTAATATGCAAACCTCTAAATTCAATAATTACTCACATAACTTGAAGCAGTGGTTACGTTTTAGAGACGAGACTACCATTTTCAAATCACCCGTTTGTTTGCTAAACTTCAATTACCTGACTTTCTTCATGTTAATAAAATAATGCTTACTATTGAAGCTTGGCCCACAAAATTTTGGAATTTCTCAATCCTTTTCAAAAACAACCCAAACGCTGTATGTATGTATAAGTCAATGTACAACAATTTCACCATGAGACGTCATTTCGCACCTGCATTCTGGAAGTATTCGAAAATAATTTAAATGCTATGATTTCGTAGTGCGCTACCCAAATATTTAATATTGTGACAGCACAGTTCGCAGTGACAACAGACAGTTCCAGAGAATAGAGTATGAAAGAATGGCATGCGTAGAAAGCATTTCTGCTAATCTTGTAAACATATTCTACCACGGATAATAATGTAAAAATTTATATAAAAGTCGCATCAGAAACTCAATTTGAAAGGAAAGTGGAATCGCGTTACAGCCATTCGCAAGTGAACGGAGGCTTGAGATTATAGGAAATTTATTAAGTTGGTGTAAGTGCTGAAAGACTGTTCCTCTAAGCTCGCCTTCACCGACCCTATCGGCGAATTTCGCTCAATTAAATAATTTCGCCTAGTCAGGGCAAGGACGAAATTGCGAGCTCACTACCACATTTTATGACTGATCTCTCCAACTTCGAAATCAGCATGTCAACTGTATATTTCAAATTTTCCAATTTTCCGGGTTTGTTAACGACTTCCACGAAAGAGACACTCACAGTAAACTCATGGGTTCTCTCCTTTAATAATGATGCAAATTCGGTTAATCTAACATCATCATTATGATCCTCGTTCACCTGTGAAAAGACTACTGCAAGACTTTTGTGCACACCCTGAATATCTCTATTGGAAAGCTTTTCCGGACCTATGATTGTTTCACCTATTTCGCTCTAGATTTATACAAAACTCTCTATGCCGTAGTGGCTTCAGACTCGCTGCCCGGCGCCAACTGCTTCGTCCTATTTATAAGTAACAAGTTTTTGATATTTGAGAGATGAAATGAAGATGTTCCTTGAAGGTATAAATCAAAACGTCTCGCATTTTGATGATCCAAAATTGTTACATGTTCCGGCACTCAGCACAGATATAACTTTAATACGTAAACGAATTGATTATCAATCTACAAGCCCAAAATAAGCTAGTCAGTGATGTTATTGGAAATGTTAACGCATTTCAGATAAAACTTCAGCTTTGGGGAGCTCAGTTCCGTGCAAGAAATCGTGCTCACATTCCCATTTTAAAAGGTTCAGCTGAAGAAGAAGAAATTAACTCTGGTGAATTTTCTACGGAGACAGTTATATTAAAAAAAGGATTTCAACAGGCAGTTTGTATGTTTCAAAGACATGAAAAAAATTATTTCAATGTATTCAAGTCTCTGTTTTCCTATAATGCTAACAACGCACCTAAATAACTTTAGCTTGAATTAACAGACTTTCAGTGTTATTCTGCCCTAAAAGAAAAAGTCAAGAGTCGCAGTCTAACAAGGTTTAACCAGTTAGTTTCAAAGTACAAGTACGTAAGCATTCATAAGCAAGCTGCACGCGCTTTTTCTATGTTCGGAACTACGTAATCATGTGAACAGTCGTTTTCAAAAAGGAGCTAGGTAAATAAAATGTCTTGAAAGGAACAGGTTACGCTACAGTCACATATGTTCAATTTCAAAAGCAGCATGTTCAGAGGACCTTATTCGAAATGTCGATAAGCTAGTGACAGAAAAGCAAACCTAAGTTTCCGTAGCATATATTCAAAGGACATTATTCCAAATGTCGATAAGTTAGAGACAGAAAAGCGAACCCAAATTTTAATGTGAATTTTTCCAGATTTAAGTGAACATATTTTTTATGTAAAAGTGATTGTTTTCAGTGAATGATGCAGCATTTGTTTTTTTCAGTTTACCAATAATTAGAAATAATATTCTACTCTAGTGTCAAGCTATTGTAGTAGTTTTGTAAGGTTGATGTTTATTCATAAGAGATTTATTAACATTCGTACTGTCCCCTGAGTTTCTCCAAAACTTGAAAGCGGCCCTTCGAAAGGTATGAGTTTGAGATCACTGCTGTATGTGGATTTGGTCCCTCGCAAACAATAGTACATACATTTGACGATCTGCTTCCCACACTATTTTTTCTTGCACAGTCTGGTGGACGAATGCTTTCAGTCCGTCATTTACATAAAACACACACATCTACATTCGCGCAAGTGCACGCAAGCCCTTCATTTGCATTAGGGTTTGAGTTCAAGGAGTAGCATTTCGTGTTAAAATTCGTACCATCTTCTGTCGTAAAATTATAATTGAGTGTTAAAATAATGCGCTCATGGTTTTAGAAATTAGATGCTTTGATGTGCTGTATCCAGAAGCTGTTTTAACCAGCTCATCGCAGTTATTGAGCATTCAGCCTGTCTGCTTTCAGTTGCTATATATGATGTATACACCGCTATAAACTAGAAAACGCTGAATGTTTTTCTTTCTTCAGTTTTGAGTTTAAAGAACTGTTTATAGAAGATAATGTTTTCGATTTTTCGTCTACCTTCTAAACTTTTGAAATGCACCTAACTCAAAAACTGCCGCCACGGTGGCACAGTGATCTAAACGTTGGACTCTGATCATTCGTTCGAAAGGTGTCTGGGTTCGAATCCCGGTGAGGCATGGATGTTGTTTTTATCTTGCGGCACTGGCTCACTCCCTTTCCTGGAACTAGTGTCTCTAAATTAAGGACGGGCGACTGCTTATAGCCCACTGTGTTGCTCACGGTGGTTGTTAAACCTCCATTAAAATAAATAAATAAATGAAAGAGTTCCTCAAACACATTTTCAATCTTTTATATCCGGAAAATATTTACCCGTGTTGTAGTAACCGACGTTTCACTTTTGTATCCTTCTTGGATAGTGGTATAGAATCTTCATCTTCTTGACCATTGAAGATAAATGAAATATGTTGGTACTCTGAAATTCCACAAGTCTTCATACAGGAATATTAAAACAGAATGAATCAGAAGTAAAACTCCGTTAAAGTAAATTTTACCGATTTGTGCGACTTTTCTGTGTAGTCTATGTTTCACTGTACAACGAGAAAAAAGATTTTCATGGTATATTGAGGTCAGACTCATTCCATCTAAAGTGCAAGCACTTTCACCGAACTGTATTCACTACAGCGCTGCTGGATTTGAATGACAGCGTTCTGAAATTCACAACATAACAAGGCATCATACTTTGTCCTGTTGCTTTTTTACAAATATTTCTAAAAAAACTGCATTTAAAACAGTATCTTTATTCTCGTGTTTCCCTAAAGCAACTAAAAGTGAAATATTTATCCACCTTATTCAAATGCCGTTCCGGTAACAAAAAAAATGCTGAAAAAGAAGAAAGAATAGACATTGTAATATTAAAATTTTTTGGTATTAATCAGATGTTTGAATTAGATAAGCAAATAATTTAGGTACATTAACTTTGTTGAAGTTTTTTCTTGGTTTACGATTGCTTATTCTAGTTATGCTAGGAATTCTGCTATTGAAACGGAAGCTGTCACACATCAAATTAAGTAGTTGCGAAGAAAATCATTTCTCCAGCTTTCGAGGTATGGCACCGGATATTACGTTGATTTTATGAGAAACCTGACGATCTCAAATTGGAGCCGATATTTTTTTAACGATGTGCAAGTCCTTAGTTATTAACACTAACTTTTAAAATAATGTGTCTTTCAGCTGGCACATTATATCTTACGTAAGAAAACCTCTTTTCAGAATCCTTAGCTATAATTGCTGGGTTTCAGTAACTTGCGTCTCCATTGTCCTGGGTGAAATAACTGACAGCATGTTGGAACGAAAATCAGAGTTGCTGGTTTGACTCTTGCTCCAGGATGATGACATTTTAAAGTTTTCTAGTGACATGCTGCTCAGTGACCAGTAAATTACGAGCGATTCTGTAAACAAATATGGCTGCCGTAAATAATTCTATGTAAAGGAGTTCCTGAGTCCCACTAACTGGTGTAACTGTTCCATTAAATATGTATTTTCAAAATCGTTAATCTTATGGCCTTAATCTTTACTTTTAAACGTTGCTAAACATTTGGTGCTGCATACAGGTGATGCAAGAGTAGATATACAATTTTAGAGAGTATTAAATGAGCAATAGATGAAACAGAAAATTTCAATTTTCAGAAACGCTGTTAAACACTTGGTGCTGCATACAGATGTTGCAAGAGTAGATATACAATTTTAAAGAGTATTAAGTTTATGCCGTTTCATAAAAATAACTTTCGTAGAAATATGTCAACTGCACTTGTTGATGTATTTCCGGAGAACTCATACTTAGCGATAATATCTCTCAACGAGTGTTATACTAATTTTCCGTGTATTGTGATAATTCTAATTATTAGCATCTGATGAGACGGTTTCCCCAGTTTGTAGAAATACTCACCCTCATCGCTATCGTATAATGCATTTTTTCTTAAGAATGAAGATGGCTAACTCTACCAAATACAACTCACTTGAAAATTATAAGTTTCGGTCATGGTGAATAATAATATTGCATATATTACACAACTATCTCGCTAAATATAGCTGGTCTTCGTGGGCGGGCATCACTTGGCATAAGCAAATTTGCATAATTTTTTTTTTTGTATACACAACATTTTGGTGACTTCTTTTTTCTATGAAAAACATTTTATTATATGATATAAAGATGGGTGCGAAAAATGGTCTCTGTAAATTTATAATTAAAATTTATTTTTCAAAGCAAGAACCGGTAAAAACAAAATACTTTCTATTTAGTTCGATTATTATTATTTTGAAGTAAAACACATTTGAGCCATAGCACACCGATTTCCTTCTAGTCTTTTCAATTCAAAACAATTAATCATCAGTCAAAATTAAAGAATTATTCATTGATTATTATTTACTTTGAAAGATAATTATAGATACGTATTGATTGAGTTTACACACTTCTGTCATAATCGCCGATGACTGCAACTCGTCGTCTTGCACATATGTTCAAATATTCTGTAACACTTTTTTAAAAGTGTCAATATTTCCGTTTTGCTCATATTATATCATAATTGATTTCAAACAAGGTGTTCATCAGAGTTTTTTGAAAGTTTTCGTCCCGAAATTTTGCACCTCGTTGCAAACGTTAACCCGGAATAGATTCGTATGATACATCGCCCATTAGCGTTTTACATTCTTGTTGACTTTTGGAGAGGAGTACATTTTTAGTGCTGCGATTCGTTTACCTGAGACACTACTTAGTATGGTATAAGATATTTTTGTTTGCATTGCTTGAAAAGCAACTCACTTAATATATCCCATCCTTCAAATAGGATATGAAATTGTGTGCTGAACACAATATCAATATGACCTCTGGATTCACAGCATGCCAAAAAATTAATGGGAATGTCGAAAAATTTATGTCCTTAAGATATTTATCTGGTCCTGTTATTCTGATACGCATATTTTGCAAAATTTTATAAACAGATATGTGTCGTATTTGAAAAAATTTCTGGAACCTCTTCTTCATGATTTCATCTTCTGATCTAAACACCGAATGTTTTATTAGCGGTCTAGTGGTCATATTTAATGCTACATATCATTGCCTAAAATAGTAATGAATCTTAATATTTCAGATAAAATGTAAAATAAATTCTACTCGTCAAATGTGTTTATGTGGTAGTACATTATACACGTAATAAATGTTTCCGTAGAGAAAATACATTTTATTTAAAGCTTTCAGTATAATATATGCAAATTAATTTACTTTATGCTATTTTTAAAAGTTCTTAAGTCTGGAAAGGAGGTATTCTCTAATTACGCTAACGCCTACTGAAGGGCTTCCATATAAATAGATTAGATACTTGGATATTTCGTATAAAGGCTTCAACATACTAAGGAGTGTAATTATTATTTGTTGTTTTTCCTTGGAATTTGTTGATTATACCGGATACCAATTTATTATGTGAATTCAATTTAGCTTTACTTTGGACTTGTATACATCGTTAGTTTCGTGCTGAAATAATTTATTTTTGTTTTTGAATTGTAATTGATCGGATTTCGTTTTGACGACGCACCGAGCAAATCTGCGCAAGAGTGCACCCAGAATATCATTCATTTCAGGTGGACATTCCTTTTGCATTTTCTGATAAATCTGTGGTGTCTTATATTTAAACCACTATTAACATGTTTTTTGTCATACGGTATGACTGTGAGGTACTTATTTTTTAAGTATGGGAATATTTAAAAAAATCAATCCATATGCATTGCGCATGTTTCAATTGCTATAACTTTACACAAGTCCCATTCGTTACACCATATTGTAAGGTATTCAGATCGGAATTCTGAAGATAGGAAGTCACAATCAAGGGAATGTGTTAAGAACCAAATTGTCCAACAGGAAATGCCAAAAGCAAAATATAATTCATCATAGAATAATAGATTGTAAAAATGCGGATGGATGCGAGCTGTTGCTCACGTAGAGCAAAACGTTACTGGTATCGTCTCGAATATTTGTCATTCCGGTGGTACATAAGGAAATGCTTCAAACTAGTACAATGAAACGCCTCAATCACAAATATGAGCGATTCTTGTTTTAAACAAAAAGCATTTAAAGGTCTCTCGAACTGCAGGCTACGAATTCCCAGAAGACTGCGTTTTGTGGAAATACTGATTGTTTTTTCTTTACGTGCCATCTTCAATGTCAATTTAATTGTCTACATTTCACTTCGTACCATTAAACATTATGTGCAGGAGATACTCTTAACATTTGTTTCTAGGCAGTAACCCAAGGAAGAATTTTAGTTCTTTTCCTGCCGTACATTTCCATTGCTGTAAAATGTAGCTCAATTGGTTGATTCAAGACATACTACCAATCTGAAGTATCCTGAAATTATATTTAGGAAGAAAGTAATGAAATATAAAATGATAAACAGAACAGGTGACAATCAGAAAAATTAGTTCTTCGTACATTCATTTATCACTCGTTTTTGCACATTACCACTGAAATAATGAAATACAAATAGCTGCGGAGAACCCACAAAATTCATATTAAAAAATTTATCACTTATTGTTCCTCTTTTTTGTATTACACACTTTCGTTACTGGTGTCTTGTATCCTGTTCTAAGAAAGTTACTTTCACTACAGAAATTTCAGTTCTGTTTCCATACACCGTGTACGTCTATATGAAATGCTCACTTCCCTAGCCATAAATAATGATGGCATCCTACTCATTATATAAAATTTCATACAAATAAGAACTACGGCCAATTTGTTTTATAATTCTTAAAGTGTTATACCTGTAACCATTTTTTACAGCCACACATTTAACTCCTTTTTTTCATCTACAAAAATTGTTGATAGTTTTATATTTGGAATAGCATATGGGTTCACCATTACTGTTCTACTTCTGTTTCAATAGTAACACAGAAATATCTTTAAAGCCTTTTTTCTGGCCATATGGAATTTTCAAGATCTTAAGCCAACTAAAAATCAATCAAAAATCAATGTAGGTACATTGCCGTCTGTGCACGATAAAATAGTTTAAAAATCTTTAATATAAAAACACCTTAGTCATAAAAGCATTCACATAAAAGGCACACTAGAATCTTTCAGATCCACAACGGATCCATCCTCAGGTGTAAGTCTGATGGTTAGATCAGCAGGATATATACACAGTGGGATGAGATACACAAATGACGTAGGATGTAATGAAGGCATGCGCACTACAGAGACATAAAAGTTCAAACAGGTGAGTGTGTTATTATTCAAAGTTTATAAAAATGTTTTTAGAAGCTGCTATCTGTAGCAGAAATCTCCAGGAATTTTGAATGAAACTTGGGTAATCGTCGTTACAGCATTGGTGGCGATGAGCGAAAATCTGCAGACTCTCAGTAAGTAGGGTTAGATGCTTAGATTTGGGAGTGGTGAGAATTTTGTTTTTTTCCCACTATGGTTGAAAAGGTTCGTTAAGGAGTAAACGTGACATTGCTGTATTGGAAGAACAAGTTTTTATATTATATTTGTGTTCTTTAAGGCGAGTACTCAGATTACGAGTTATTGAATCGATATAGAGTAAGTCCTTCGTTCCAGGTTCGATAGCTTTTAGAGGTATTGCGTAGATTACATGTTGGTCTGATAGCTGTACGGCTCTATCTTTTTTGATGATGGAGTAAACATTGCGTGTTTTTATTCCAAAATTAAGATCAATAGGTTTACAAATATTTTTCAGATTGTTTATAACAATCGGGATATAAGGTACAGATCCCACGTAGCGAATGTCACGTTTATTAATGTTAACTAATTAGCAGGTGGTACGTTCTTTAATTTTTTACAGGATCCTTTTGACAATTTGTGGTGTATATCCAAAGGCTGTAGTAAGGTCCCTGATTTTTCCAATTTCTGCATTGTATAGCTCAAGGGTTGAAGAGTGTGTTTTTGCACGATTTAACATAAAAAGAAAGTCAGGAAAATTTTTGAGATATGGGTGAGAAGATGCTTCAGGGATCATAGAGAATGAAGCAGAAGGTTTTCGATATACGGAAATGATAATATTGTATTAGCTGCACGTCTAATGAAAATATCGAGGAAAGGTAATGTTAGATCAGATTCATGTTCTACGGTAAAATTTGTAGAAGGGAATTTAGACGACATAGTATCAATAAAAGTATTCAGATCAATAATAGATGAAGACCAAAATAAAAGGATATCATCAACGTAACGAATGTATAATAACGGTTTGGTGCAGAAGTTTGAAAAAACATCGTTTTCAAGGTGCTGCATTAGTATTTCTGCAAGAATTGGGGAGAGTGGGGATCCCATGGGGGCTCCGTCGGTTTGACGGTAAATGGTCTCATTAAAACGGAAGAATGATCTATTATAGACAAGACGAAGTGCACATAGAATAGCTTGTATTTCAGAATCGGAGTACAACGCTGCCTGCATTTTATCGACTATGAGGTTAGGGACGGTTGGAACAGGAATATTTGGGTATAAGGAAATAACATCAATAGATAGCATAATAAATGGGGTGGTGATGGGAGAAATGGAACGAATTCAAGTTAAAGCTTGGTCGGAACTGGTAATTGAATAATTGGAGGTGGTGGTAAATTGAGAAAGAAAAGAAGCTATAGCCTGTTCAACAGGTCTGGTAGGTGAGGCATAGCCTGAAACTAGGGGTCGGAGGGGATAGCCATCTTTGTGCAGTTTTAGTTTGCCGAAGAGTTCTGGGACTCTAGGTCCTGGTGGGGGTGTAAGCATTTAAAAATATTGGCGGGGAGTGAGTCCAGAGATCTTAGCTTCCGAATTACTGCAATGGAAGCCGGGGTCGGATCTTTGTTGCAGATGACGTGGGGAATATTGTTGATAGCTGATTTCATTTTTTCGATGTAATCAGATCTGTCCAGCACAATAATCTGGGAGCTCTTGTCTGCTGCAATAACTGAAATGTTATGATTTTTTATGAGGGCACGTAGTTGTTCCTGTTTATCAATAGCATTTTGTTGAGTGGTTTGATTATGTACAAGTGTAGAATCAAAGGATTTAATGGCACTCGCCATTCTACAGCGATAAGTCTCTTGAAAAGGTTCCGCCAGATGTTTAAGAATTGATTCAATTTGCGGAATTAATGTAAAGATATTGAGACGGGAAGCTGGATAGGCAAATTTGGGGCCGTGGGTAAGAGCTACAAATTGTGTGGAATTCAAGTTCAGATTGCTGAGATTCAAAAAAGATAAGGATGATTGGTTAGTTGAGGTGTTTGAATAGTGCTCAGGTTTTCTTACCTTATAACGTGATTGAGTTTCATCAAAAACGAGATTCCGTAGTTTGTTAATGTGAGTTTTTTGCAGTTCTAGTTCCCGAGAGAGGCATGAAGCATAGACTGTAATGAGGGCTCTGTTTAATAAAATAGGATGAATTGAAGTCGTCATGTGTTTGTAGGATTCATAGGTACGTCAATTGAGGAAATCAATATAACCTCTTTTTTGCCTGATAATGCAGCGGAGTCGTTTAGTCTCAGAAGTCTTTAAAATTATGCTGTCTCTCAGAGATATGGGTTTTTGACGAAGTAATAAGAATTTAGGGATAATGCCAAGATCTCGACAGTTCAGTAAGAAGGTTAAGTGCATACCTTCTGAGGTCAATCGCTGTCTCCATTTCCCAAAGATCTTCACCACGCTGTTCATAATGACGAATGATTATCGAAATATATAACATATACCAGTAAGCGGCGTTCGTTGAGTCCGTACAAACTCTTCGTGCAGGAGGTTGAAAATCAATGTAGGTACATTGCCGTCTGTGCACGATAAAATAGTTTAAAAATCTTTAATGTAAAAACACCTTAGTCATAAAACATTCACATAAAAGGCACACTAGAATCTTTCAGATCCGCAATGGATCCATACTAAGGTGTAAGTCTGATAATTAGATCAGCAGGATATATACACAGTGGGATGAGATACACAAATGACGTAGGATGTAATGAAGGCATGCGCACTACAGAGACATAAAAGTTCAAACAGGTGAGTGTGTTATTATTCAAAGTTTATAAAAATGTTTTTAGAAGCTGCTATCTGTAGCAGAAATCTTCAGGGATTATCAATGAAACTTGGGTAATCGTCGTTACAGCATTGGTGGCGATGAGCGAAAATCTGCAGACTCTCAGTAAGTAGGGTTAGATACTTAGATTTGGGAGTGGTGAAAATTTCGGTTTTTTCCCACAATGGTTGAAAAGGTTCGTTAAGGAGTAAACGTGACATTCCTGTATTGGAAGAACAAGTTTTTGTATCATATTTGTGTTCTTTAAGGCGAGTACTCAGATTACGAGTTGTTGAACCGATACAGAGTAAGTCCTTCGTTCCAGGTTCGATAGCTTTGAGAGGTATTGCGTAGATTCCATGTTGGTCTAATAGCTGTACGGGATCTCTGTCTTTTTTGATGATGGAGTAAATATTGCGTGTTTTCCAATCATCCTAACTAATCATCCTCACCTTTTTTGAATCTCAGCAATCTGAACTTGAATTCCACACAATTTGCAGCTCTTACGCACGGCCCAAAATTTGCCTATCCAGCTTCACGTCTCAATATCTTTACATTAACTCCGCAAATTGAATCAATTCTTAAACATCTGCCGGAACTTTTTCAAGAGACTTCTCGCTGTAGAATAGCGAGTGCCATTAAATCCTTTGATTCTACACTTGGACATAATCAAACCACTCAACAAAATGCTATTGATGAACAGGAACAACTACGTGCCCTCATAAAAAAACCTATCATTTCAATTATTGCAGCAGACAAGAGCTCCCAGATTATTGTGCTGGACAGATCTAATTTCATCGAAAAAATGGAATCAGCTATCAACAATATTCCCCACGTCATCTGAAACAAAGACCGACCCCGGCGTCCATTGCTGCAGTTCGGAAGCTAAGATCTCTGGACTCACTCCCCGCCAACATTGTTAAATGCTTACACCCCCCACCAGGACCTAGAGTCCCAGAACTCTTCGGCAAACTAAAACTGCACAAAGATGGCTATCCCCTCCGACCCCTAGTTTCAGGTTATGCTTCACCTACCAGACCTGTTGAACAGGCTTTAGCTTCTTTTCTATCTCAATTTACCACCACCTTCAATTATTCAATTACCAGTTCCCCCAAAGCTTTAACTCGAATTCGTTCCATTTCTCCCATCACCACCCCATTTATTATGCTATCTATGGATGTTATTTCTTTATACCCAAATATTCCTTTTCCAACCGTCCATAACCTCATAATGCAGGTGGCTTTATACTCCGATTCTGAAATACAAGCTATTCTATGTGCACTTCGTCTTGTCTATAATAGATCATTCTTCCGTTTTAATGTGACCATTTACCGTCGAACCGACGGAGCCCCCATGGGATCCCCACTCTCCCCAATTCTTGCGGAAATACTAATGAAGCACCTTGAAAACGATGTTCTTTCGAACTTCTGCGCCAAACCATTATTATACATTCGTTACGTTGATGATATCTTATTACTTTGCTCTTCATCTATTATTGATCTGAGTACTTTCATTGATACTATGTCGTCTAAATTCCCTTCTATAAATTTTACAATTGAACATGAATCTGATCTAACATTACCTTTCCTCGATATTTTGATTAGACGTGAAGCTAATAACTACAATATTATCACTTCAGTATATCGAAAATCTTCTGCTTCATTCTCTATGATCCCTGAAGCATTTTCTCATCCCATATCTCAAAAACTTTCCTTACCTCGTTTTATGTTAAATCGTGCAAAAACACACTCTTCAACCTCGAGCTAAACAATGCAGAACTTTGGAAAAATCTGGAACCTTACTACAGCCTTTGGATATACACCACATATTGTCAATAGGATCCTACAAAAAATTCAAGAACGTACCACCTGCTCCTTAATTAACATTAATAAACGTCACATTCGCTACGTGGGATCTGTACCTTATATCCCGATTGTTATAAACAATCTGAAAAATATTTGTAAACCTTTTGATCTTAATTTTGGAATAAAACACGCAATATTTACTCCATCATCAAAAAAGACAGAGCCGTACAGCTATCAGACCAACATGTAATCTACGCAATACCTCTAAAGGCTATCGAACCTGGAACGAAGGACTTACTCTATATCGATTCAATAACTCGTAATCTGAGTACTCGCCTTAAAGAACACAAATATAATATAAAAACTTGTTCTCCCAATACAGCAATGTCACGTTTACTCCTTAACGAACCTTTTCAACCATTGTGGGAAAAAACCAAAATTCTCACCAATCCCAAATCTAAGTATCTAACCCTACTTACTGAGAGTCTGCAGATTTTCGCTCATCGCCACCAATGCTGTAACGACGATTACCCAAGTTTCATTGATAATCCCTGAAGATTTCTGCTACAGATAGCAGCTTCTAAAACATTTTTATAAACTTTGAATAATAACACACTCACCTGTTTGAACTTTTATGTCTCTGTAGTGCGCATGCCTTCATTACATCCTACGTCATTTGTGTATCTCATCCCACTGTGTATATATCCTGCTGATCTAACCATCAGACTTACAGCTGAGGATGGATCCGTTGCGGATCTGAAAGATTCTAGTGTGCCTTTTATGTGAATGCTTTTATGACTAAGGTATTTTTACATTAAAAATTTGTAAACTATTTTATCGTGCACAGACGACAATGTACCTACATTGATTTTCAACCTCCTGCACGAGGTGTTTTTACGGACTCATGAGCCAACTAGACGAAATCCGGCCATGTGAAGAATATGACCTCAGTCTCAGAAGACTTAGTTATTCTAGTAATCCAAGGTTTCATAGCCAGTTTTAAATACCTTCAGCGCACGATATATTGCAGCCAGGCTAACCGGGTGATTTTTGGAATAGGAGGATATTTGATTAAAAAAGGAGGACAAAATAAATTTATACAAAACTGAAAGTGAATGCACGTACTCTCTATTTACATTTGACAATGGAGGAGGATTCCTAGAGCGAACAACACGATCGAGGTGGTCATACAAATGCTCAATTGGGTTTAGGTCTGGGGAATTAGTGGACCAGAGAACTACTTTGAAGTCTTCACCGTGCTCTTCCAACCACTCTCGGGCATTTCTAGCTGTGTGACATGTCGCATTGTCGTGCTTGAGAATCCCATCCTCTATAGCGAAAACAATCAGCACAATCAGCATATATTACAAGCCTAATATTTTTTAACATATTGACGCACTATTTCCATTAGTTGTTTTCAAACAATTGGAAACTTTGTCGCTGGCTTCAGTTTTTAGATTTTGAAAAAAATTAAAACTAAGATAAAATTTCCCACAGCTTGAGAATTACTATTGAATTGGCCACCAGTAATATACAGGATGTACATTGCCATTTACCCGTTCGTTAATATCGGTCAAATTTCTCTGTCACGAAAAAAATGAAAAACCAATGGAATGAAGAAATATAGATATAACTAGGTGCTCCTAAATACCGTATTTATGGAATATGAAACGCACCATTCATTGCGGGAAGGTTTTCAGGATAAAAATGAAATTGCATTTCAAAGCCTTTTATTAAGGAAAAAATTGTGCATAAACACAACAATTTATGATTGTTTTTCTCCAAATTAAAAACACTAGCACAATTAAAATCGCTTAAAGACCTTTAACTTTTTTACTGTTACTACATTATAACGATTACTATGTTCCTGAAGCTAACACAGCATAAATTTCGGAAACTTGTAGAAACAATTCAGGTGATGGACTCCTACATTACATGTTAGATGGTAAATTTAGAACCGGATTACGAAAATGGAATTTGCTTCTCAATAATGATGTGTTATTTGCTTAGGAAACACATTATTCTATCTTTTAAGTTTTAAGTATTAGGAATTGAGTACAATAATTTACTCTAAAATGTGTATGTAGTCAAACTGGCCGAAAACCTTGGAGTTCCTACCTGTACTACAAAGGTATTTCTTTTTAAGAATAAACAACTCAGAATTTTGTAGAATTCTTACGAATCTTTTGGCTGGTAGTTAGCAAAAAGTACACTCCTTTTGTGAAAATTAAAAAAAAAGTACACTTATTTTGTGAAAATTGCACCACCAAGTAAGTACCGCGATATCCAAGTGAAATTTATATCACAGATTCCTCATCTAACAGGAGAATACTGATTACATTAGTTGAGCTATATCCAATTATGTCACTTCAAAACTCAGCATCGCGTGAAGCCTTGTTGAGCAAAAATAACAGCCTCAACACGACGGGGTATTGAATGGAAAAGGGTTTTTGATATCGTCCTGAAAAATGGCTTCCCACGCTACATCTATACAAGACCAGAATTCCTTTGTGGTGACTGGCAGAAGCACTTGACAGGACAGACGCTTAGCTGCCATGAACAAGGCATGTTTGATCCGGTGAACATGCAGGCCAAGGAAGAAGCGTAACCCCATGTGCATGGAAGAAGACTTGCACATGGTGTGGCATATGTGGCCGAGTATTGTTTTGAAGGAACATAACGCCAGCACATCACTGAATGTAGTACATCAGCTCTCCCCTAAAACAACCTTGATGTATGGCTGAAAACTGAGTTTATCCTCATTTCGTATTAGGCGATATTGCGAATTGAACCCAATTTCTCCCCATGACGTTTGACGTTGGGTCGGTAAAATCTTGCAAAGAGGTAATGTTCACCATGATGTCTTTGAACAAGAATGTGCCCATCGTGGTTCATAAAGTTGAATCGTGACTCGTCAGTAAACCACATCTCTCGCCAATCAGTACACCAAGGTCTGTGTACGAGACACCGTTGCAGCTGGAGACTCCTGTGGTTGAAAGTAAGAAGAATGTCCAGCAGCGAGGTGCTGGCGACTAGCAAACAACGCCAAACTGTGCTGTAGCACAAAACCTGACCTGTGATAGCGCTCCACTGCTGCGCCAGCACAGTGAATGTCGCTGTGTCACCAGTTACTGTCTTGCGGTTGAGGTGTCTGCCATCCCGTGCTATCGTGAGATTTTGCGGTCCAATTCCCGACTTTCTTTCAGTCAGAGCGTCATATGCCATCTGACGCCGTGTTCGCATTTCCTTTCGTGAGAGTGGCAATTTCGCGTTAGGAAAATCCGGCTTTTATTAAACCCAATAATTTTTTCTCGCTCAAAGTCCGTCAGGTGACCATAATGCGACCTTCGGCGACAGGGCATAGTGATACACAAGAAACACACTTTTGACTGTATCTCGGCTCTTTACCGGTCGCAAAGTCTCGTTTGAGCCTCTTATACCCATTCTGGACAGTTCAGATGGCCATGTACCAATACCGCACACGCATCTTTGCTGACATGTTAATAATAATTTTCATGTCTTAACCTGTTGTGAATATGTAAAATTTCAAGCTAATACCATCAGTCTTTCATGCGCTGGAATATAGTTGTTTATCGTTCTAATCTACGTTGCTACATTGTATATCGCTATTAGTAATGTCGACCTGTATTAAATAAAAGGATTGACGTTTGACACGGGTCGACGCAATTGAAAAAGACTCATTAATTTTATGCACACATGGGCAGTTAAATACGACCAAATAGATGTACGGAGTTCGGCTACTAGTAAAATAACACTAATAGCACAAACAATCGTTTGCCGTCTGAACGGTCGCCAGTCAACAAATCATGTGGAAGACACTTGCTCGAAGAAATTTCTTATTGAACAAATCTGGGAATATAAGCACCATTGGGCGATATTTTACGCACCTTCATGCCCCACAATCTCATCCAGTTTAAATACAAAGAAATTTAACTTGGAGCCGGTTTCTTAAAATAACTTGCGCAAAAGTATTTCTGAAAAGAAAAATTATAATTACATATTGTATTTAAGTTTGGTTTACTGCCGAAACACCCTGGTTGTGGAATTTGTCCTTTCCCGAAATAATGCTTTTGTCTTTTTCTAATCCTTGAGAATACGGAGATTTCCTAATATAGCGTTATATTTTTTATGTTTTCTTGTGGTAAGAATTCCATATCAATAGTAATCATTCTAAAAACCTTCGTGGGAGTGAGTGGTTGCAGAACGTTTAACTTTTATTACGCATAAGAGCTTTGTGGATTTCCATGAAAATTTCTGCGAAGTGATTAAAGAAGCACTGCCAACCAAAACTGTCGCTCTATGTGGACGTATTATTTGATGACGAAGCCAAAGAACAATGTTTTGCTGATATAATAATTCCCTTTAGTCAATTTATAACAAACATAAATATTTACAAATTGATGCAGATAAAAAAATTAAATATAATGTCTACATTTGTAGTCAAGAAATGAACGCTGCAATAAAAGTATCTCACTATTATAAAAAATAACGAAGTTTTACGGTATACACATTTTTGGTATTAAAATTCAGTGATTATCTCTTTCAAGAAACACATTCATTAGCCAAAATTTTGCAGTATAAAATCCGAAACTTTAGTTGATTATAAATTTAAAAATCAATATGTTTTACAATATTTACATAAATATTCTTCTGAGAAATAGCTAAAGCTGTACTTTGTTGAAAATATTCATTATCCAATTTGTTAAAAGCGTTGAGTTCTTTACGACAGCATCCTGAAGGTGACTCCAAGTATAAGCGCCTGATGCTATCTACCACTTAATCAAATATAAGTTCTTAATGATTTTAAGTAATGCTCGTGTATCCCTGACACAAGGTAAATTTCAATCTCTTTCGCAGGATATATTAGTACATAAGCAGTTTGAATATTTTATTATATTAATGCACGGTGGGAATTTTTTCCTTGAAAAGTAAAAGATATTTTCAAAACACAGCAATAGCATATCAATCAAGTTGTTTCACGTAATTAGTTTGTGTAATCCTTTCGGGTGAACAGCGGCTCTCTATTTTGATTCATATTTGAGCAGCGTCCAAGGGCAGCTCTTTTTCGAAATTTTAAAAACCGTACATTGAAAGAAAAAAATTCCAAATGATCATTGTACAGACGCAAGGTTCGAACTAACAAATGAAGTATTATTATTTACCAGTGTGCAGATCATAGAATTTTGATGCATTGCGAATTCGTGCATTACCGCTAAAGAGAAGGTCTCCGAACTTAATGCACCAAAATAGTATTTAACGCAAAATAACAATATGAGAAAAGGAAGATATCAACCTGTTTTTTATTTGAGGTTTTAATTAATACCGTGAGCAAATCAATGTGCTGTAAGTAGTTTCCTGTACCTAATATAGGACCACTAGTTCCAGGGAAGGGAGAGAGCTAGTGCGTAAGACAAACAAATCCATGCCACACCTGAGATTCCACCTGGGACCCATCTCGGAAGATTAATTCTAAGCCAAAAATATTAGACCACTGCAACACTATGGCAGACAAGCCACGAAATGCTTAAAGACTCAATACTTCTGCTTTTGATAATTTCATTTCTATTTTTTTCATTACAGAACTGACATATTTGATAGGAGTGATTAACATTGATTCAGTGGTTTCTCTGGAGCAGCACGACTTCCGTTTTGATATAACTTTTTTTTTGAGAAACCCATTGACAGAACTACAGATAATGCTTATCACTAAAGTTTCGTAATGAAAAAATATAAAAATACTCGTCTCTTCAGACAGGATACAGAAGCTGAGTACGTATGTGAATCAATAGGTCCTGATTTCGCTTCGATGTGTTATTTTATGCCACTCTTCTAAATTTTTTTGGAACGAAGTTTGTTGAATAAACAACATTTCCCATCATAATGTAAAACTATGGAACGTAATCATGGCATTGTTAGGAGATACTTATAAAATCTTCACGGCACAGTTCATGGAAGTGTATCATTCTCATACAGGTTCTTTCCTAAAATGTGTGGCCGAATTTGGAGAAATTGTTCCACTATTGATTCTGATAATAAATAGTTATATGCACGTATGACCGGAAAAGCTTTCCCATGGAGATGTAAAATGTATATAAGACACTCGCTCATGAACCGCTTCGCATACGAACGAAAGGCTTATCACTATATGAAACCAACGGGATTGATATAAGTTCCAGAATAATTGTTTCATAAGCTCGACTACAGCGTACCTAACGCGAATTCGTGAATTTTGCTCACCAAAAATAGGTTCACCCAGTCAGTGTTCAGAAACAGTAACCCAGTTCACAGCACTTTTTATGTACGTTTTCTAGCAACTAAACGTTGCTTACTAACTTTGGAGTTGACATATCTGTGTGTTTTTTTAAACTAGTGCAGAGTAATCTTATGCATACGGCATTCTTTCATAGAAAATATGTATAATGTCTGATAACATAATGTGGCTACACATATATTCAAAATTATCATTCATTCCTTAGATTTCATAACCAATTTGCAGAAAAATTTAAATGTCCGTAATTTAAAATATTAATCAACTTTTGCTTTTTGTCCGTCGTTTTATTACTGTAACAATCGCGAAGAACAAAGTAAGCTTTACTTCATAGTAAAGCCTTTCTACGGTTGTGCATGAAGATCGTAGTATGGCAGCTGTTTGGAAGATTCAGGCAAAGCCAAGTCTGTCGCCGACAATCTTGCCAATTTGAAAATCCTTCAGATGATTTATTTTCCCTATTCTGTTCATCAGTCAAACGCCTTGTATTCCTCGATTGTATGTTCCGTTTGATTGGTTGGTTGATTAGTTTTTATGGCGCAAGGGCCATGCCTGGCCAAAGAGCGCCAAACACAAGACAATGTTCCGTTTGAAGTGTACCGAAGATCACACTCACTTTCTAGTCTTACGTGATGGAGTAAGTCACATAAGCGACGAGACAAGGTGTATTGAATAAGTCGCATATCAGGCTACATGTGCATAAACTGGCCATATTAATTGTTTGGTTGATTTTTAACTTAATGCTTATGTCGCTATATGTTTTTTTGTCTAATTTCGTTTGTTTTTAATTGTACAATGACACCATACTCTACTTTCTGAGCTATACCGGATAATCGACCGGTTCATAAAATTGATCTAGAAATATCAATACCTTATAAGTAGCCTTATTATACGGGATCTTCAGTTGGGGCACTTCCTACATGCAGAAAGTAATTTTACACAGTATCCAAATATTTGTTACACAACTTCTCTTCACCTTGAGAAAAAGCCATTTTATGCATTCTTAAATAACATTGAACTCATTCCGCAAGTTTATTTTAAGTAATTTGCTTAGAGAACAATTTATGTTAATAAATCTGGCTTGATTAAATAGTATGATATGTTAAAACGTACAGTTGGTTTTTAGTGTGCGAATGCCGCCACTACAAGTAAGACACATGAGAGTGGGATATATCATCATCATAAGGTTTAGAACACCAAAAATTCCTTAGAAGCTTATCCGAATTTTTCAAATACCGCATCGGAAGCTGTAATACAAAAAAAAAAAGAATACCAAATATCATTTGAAATATGAGATACAATAAGATGTGATGTATCATAAGCATGAGACTTAGGAAACAAATAATCACTTAAAAGCATATCTGAATTTTGCAGATAGAAGACCGAAAATGGAATATATACATAAAAAAATGTGGTATATCTTACCGTTAGAGATCAAGTATACACTGTAACGTATACTCTAGATTCACTTTCCTTTTGATTTTTACTATCTCTGGTTATTTTATTTTACTATGTAAATTATCTTCTTACTGAACGAGATGTTATTTCTCCCGCTGAATGAGATCTGGCAATGAGTGTAAGTCATGACGTGGTGGTAGCCAGTATAAATAGGCGCTTTCAACGATACGTAGGGAGAGCTGTTGTTGTACGGAGAGAGCTGTTGTTGTACGGAGAGAGCTGTTGTTTTACGAAGAGAGCGTTTGTTTATGTGGAGGAGAGCTGTTGTTGTACGAAGTGAGCTGTTGTTTATGTGTCAGAGAGCTGTTGTTGTATAGAGAGAGCGGTTGTTTATGTGCGTGAGAGCTTTGTTTCGTGTGTAAAGAGATCTTCGTTTATGTGAGAGCCAGAAGTTTACCAAATAAAAGATTGTCTTAGTCAGTACGTCTTTCTCAGTTCATAGTTTTGTCAGATCTCTGTCTGGCTGTTAGGTTAATTTAATTAGTTGATTATTATTAACAACCAGCATAAGACTTGATTCATCTTAATTACTACTACAACATTACTAGCAGTTAAAAGCTTGTTCATTATTATTACTACACTACTAGCAGGAAAGTTTATTCATGATATAATTAAGAAAACAACAAGCATTAGAAGAAGCATTAGCTTAGAAGAAGCTGAATTCATTATAATTCAGTAGCAGAAGCGATATATTCATTATAATTGGCACCCGAACTTTTCTCTAACACGAGATCTTGACAATTATTACCCATGTCTTCCTTACCTGAGACAACTTCAATTTTTTACCCTAAATCAAATTTCGATGGTGATGGGATTAATTTCGACCATCTGCAAGAAGCCTGTGGAGCTCACTTTGATATAAGTGATCTACACGTACCCAGGCATTCTTCACAATTTCGTAATTCACCAGCTTCCTGTTACTCTGAGTTGCGGGTCGTACCTGAGGGAGTTCAATCCTCTCAGCGAAGCAGAATGCTTGCCCATTTCGTGCCGCATGCAGGAACAATTCATTTCAATGGTTGGAGGGATCCTTAAAATTCCTCGAAGATTTGGAAGATCATTTTGATCTCTATAATATTCCTCAAGACTGCAAAGTACAAATCGCAGGCACTTGCTTGAAGGATACCGCTGAGACCTGGTATCGGCAGTAGAGAGTGTCGAACCCGGATTCTCATTATGAGAATTTCCGAGCAGAATTTTTGGAAGTCTTTCCTTTCGGCCTCAGTCGAGCTAGCCTTGCAGAACAACTTTTTTCTCGTCAGCAAGGACCCAACGATAGCCCTGTTGCATTTGCGTTGGAAACAAAACGCTTATATAACTTATGGGATCCACATGCCAGTCATGTCGACATGTTGGACACCCTATTGCAACAGCTCGATCCATTTCTACAAGATTTTCTTGAGGTTCGACACCCTGCTACAATTCATGAATGCCTTCGCCTCATACGAACGTATGAAGAGCGACACGGCAAACATGGTTCAACTCACCATGCTCAGGCACCCCGTGAGGCTTATTTCGAAAACCCTCAGCGGCATAATAGGCCTAATAACTTTCAGCGCGAGCATACACAAGTGCACGCCCAAGCTTCATACGTTCCACATGAAGCTTGGGCGTGCACTTGTGCACACAGAAGAGTGGCAAACCAACCGCGAGTTTCTGAACAATCTTCGGGATATCGTACAAATGCACAGTATGCTCGACCCCGTTCCAATCCGCAGCATTCGGAACGTTTTCATGCTCAGGGCAATGATAATGTTTCTGCCCGTGCTGAGGGAAGAAGTAATAGATATGAAAATGTCAACAGACACGCGGAGTTCCCGACGCAGGTTTCACGCAGTTTTCCTCATCGTGAAAATTTTCCCGATACCCGGCATGGTCGAGGTTTCAGACCGCATGATAATCCAACCAGGAATTATTTAAACTTCCAAAGGAAGTAGACCAAGGGTCGGTCCTGCTTCCTGATACCAAGCATTCTGACCCTAAAACAGTATTAGTGACTGTTCAAACTCTTCAGTTGCCTGATGTGTTCTTGATAATTGAAGATATTATTGTCGAGACAAAGTTCGACACTGGTTCTGAAATATCAGCCCTAAATACGACTTTTTGCACTGACAATTTTCCTGCAATACTCGTTCAGCCTGCGACGCAGTATTTGCGAGGTGCAAATAACAAAATATTCAGTATCACATGAACTGTCACATTATCTCTAGGGCTGGGAAAGGCTCGTTTTACGCATTCTTTCCTGCTTATAGACGAACTACCTGTTAGATGTCTAATGGGAATGGACTTTATTAATACTTTTCAAGTTACTTTGAATTTCGTACAACATGTGATTTCCTTTCCGGAACCTATCGAAGTGATTCCTACGGTTCCTATAGATATAACGAGTTTGTTATTGAGTAACCAATTGAATGAGAGGCAACGAAACCAGCTTTCTCTACTTTTGCAGGAAATCCCTGGTTTATTTTCTGATCAACCTGGTTTCACACAGGTGGTTTATCATGTCATTGACACTGAGGGTTCGAAACCGATAGCGACGAAACCTTACCCTTGTGCTCCACATAAGAAACAGGAAATGCAACGTCAAATTTCTGAAATGATTAAACAGGGCATAATAAGGGAATCAACAAGCGCCTGGTCTGCTCCTGCCTTTTTGGTTCCAAAGATACAACCCAATGAATTTCGTTTCGTGACAGATTTCCGCAAGCTCAACCAAGTCACAAAAACGATCAATTATCCACTACCTGTCATGTCGCATATTTTGCATAACCTGTCATCAACTAAATGGATGTCAACCTTGGATTTGGCGAGTGGATATCGGCAGGTGGCGGTACATCCGGACTCTGCCGATAAAACAGGCTTTGTGACTCCTTTTGGGGCTTCTGAATACCTACGTATGCCCTTTGGATTAGCTTCTGCACCTGCTACTTTCCAAAAGCTTATGTATACGGTTCTCAGACCTGTTCTGAGTCCCCATGTGCATGTATATTTGGATGACATTATTATTACATCCGAGACTTTTGACGAGCACATTTCTCTGCTGAAACAGGTGTTCCAACTCATATACAATGCTGGCTTGACGTTAAAACCTAGTAAATGCCAGATAGCGAGGGACGAGATTGTACATCTGGGGTTGAAAAATCACTCCCCACGGCTTATTTACGGATAATGAAAAAATTAGGCCTATTGTTGACTTTCCTCGACCCAAAACAGCAAAAGAACTATCACGCTTTCTGGGAATGACCGGATGGTATCAGCAGTTCGTCCCCGCTTATGCTACAATCTGTGAGCCTTTGTATGCTTTGAAACGTAAATACAAGAAGTTTGTTTGGACACCTGAGGCTAACGCTGCATTTGAAACACTGAAGTCTGCGTTGACTCAGCCTCCTGTGTTGGCTTTATTGGATCATACTAAGGAATTTGATATTTATACTGACGCATCCGGAGTTGGTCTTGGTTGCGTTTTGTCACAAGCTGGGCATCCAATAGCTTTTGCGTCTCGTACTTCAGCCAAAGCTGAACGCAATTATTCAGCTACGGAACGTGAATGTCTTGCTGTTGTGTATGCTCTTGACAAATTTCAATGTTATCTTAACGAATTGACAGTTAACATAATTACGGATCATTCTGCCCTTCAGTATTTGAATTCTGCTAAGCATCTCTCTCAAAGACTTATGAAGTAGGCTCTTAAGTTACAAGAGAGCAATATCAAAATTTCGTAACAGCCAGGTCATAAGAATCAATTACCGGACGCATTGTCTCGCGTTCCGATTAGTGGGGTCCCCACAGAAACTACTCCTGGATGTCAGCTTTTACTTCTAATAGCTGATATAACATCCAGAGAGCAGATAATGGCAGAATTAATGAATGATCCAGATTTTGGGGATATCTATAATTTTTTGCTTGCGGGTTCGCCCCTACAAAGTGATCCTTCTCTGGCTGGAAGGTCACAGCATTTTGAAGTCATAGAGGGTCTGCTTTACTATAAGAAATCTAGGACTACTAGGGCACAGTTTCGCCCATGTATTCCGCGAACCCTTAGAATGGCTCTTTTTAAACGAATTTCATGACAAACCTCTTGCAGGCCATTTAGGTATTCGCAAGACCCGTTGTAAATTGCGGGATGTTGCCTATTGGCCTGGCATATACCAAAGTGTGCTCGCATACGTTCAATCATGTCACTTGTGTCAGAATAATAGTTACCGTAATGTAAGACCGGCCGGTCACTTGAAATCTAGTTCAAGTTCTCATGTTTTTGACATTATTTCAATAGATTTATTGGGACCTTATCCTTTATCTGTTAAAAACAAAGATCGTTACGTTTTAGTATTAACTGATAATTTTTCTAAATGGGTTGAAGTTTTTCCCATTAAAGCCGCTACGGCAGAAGTTATTTGTAATGTATTAATTAATGAAGTATTCTCTAGATATGGTGCACCTAATAAAGTAGTTTCGGATAATGGTCCACAATTTATTTCTGACATTTTTGAAAGAATGTGTGCGAGACTACACATTAAGCATAAATTAATTTCCCCATATCATCCCCAGAGTAATCCTGCGGAACGAGTAAACCGCACGCTAGTGAAAATGATTGCTACATTTGTCATGGATCATCACGAGCGATGGGATGACCATCTTGAGCTTTTTTCGTTCGCCCTCCGCTCGTCTGTTCACGAATCTACTAAAATTACTCCTGCAGAACTTTTCTGGGTCGCAAAATTAAAACCCCTTTTGAAAGTTTAACGGGGATTATCGACGAGCTAAACCAGCGACCAACTCCGCAATCAGTACGAATCATGGCAGAAAAAGCTCGTGTTGCAATGCTAGGAGCACAAGCGGCTCAAGCATGATATTATAATACTAGGCGTAGGGAACCAGATCTTGTCGTTGGAGATCTCACTCTCGTGGAAACGCACTTCCAGTCTTCTGTTTCTCATACTTTAGTGAAGAAATTTGCACCCAGCTACGAAGGTCCATATCGAGTGGCAAATGTATTTGAAAATAACATTATTCTTGAAAAACCTGGCAATCAATTTCAATACGTACACGTTGCTCAGTGTCGCAAAGTATCATGAACGAAATATCGATTTTATAATCAACCCTACTCAACCTTCTGTTCCACAGACTCAAGAGTCTATATCTCATGATCAACCTCCAGAAATTTTGGACGAACCAACAAAGATTTTTGAAGAATCTCCAGTGATTTTTTCTTCACCCTCCTCCTCAAGACGGGTTTCCAAACACGCAACCTGATTCTCCCATGAGACGAAGGCTCGAATCAAGTTCTTCAAATACTAGTATCGTTCCTTTCTCTCCAACCATTGCCAAGACTATTGCTGCACCATTTCCTGATAACTCTGCACCAACACAAGCTCCTACTTCCTTGAATACCTCGTCAGAGAGTATTCCTATAGGCAGAAATAAACATCGCCCTGCACGACCACTAAATTACAGCAGCTACTCAGAGTCTTCGAATATTTCTGATTTATCAGTTATGAACAATAATTTGACTATTCCTAAACGTCAAACACCAATTACAAACCGTCCAGTAACACCAAAAGCTGGGAAAAATGTAACTTGTCTCCCCAATCTGCTTCGCCGCAACAGCGACGAAGGCAGAGATCCTTGCATCCGCCCGGGTTTCGCCCCGGGAACCTACGCTCAGGGCAAACAGGGCTGATGCCTGCTTCTACTCTCATGCCACGAGGGAGAAAGCGAAAACAAACGATGTGGCCGGAGCCGCGTCCGTCCAAAAGAACGCTGGAAGGACAACACGGGCCCCAGCACAAAGGCACTACATATCAAAAGCCTGGGGGAGGCCGTTCCTGTCAGCCGCAGGGATTTCCGGACCGACGGACTTCAGCCGTTCCTGTCAGCCGCAGGGATTTCCAGACCGACGGACTTCAGCCGTTCCTGACCGTTCCTGTCAGCCGCAGGGATTTCCGGACCGACAGACTTCAGCCGTTCCTG
Source organism: Macrothele yani (assembly GCA_039090855.1). Lineage (NCBI taxonomy): Eukaryota > Metazoa > Arthropoda > Arachnida > Araneae > Macrothelidae > Macrothele > Macrothele yani. Next base: position 36,998,084 of record CM077018.1, read on the forward strand.
ACCGTTCCTGTCAGCCGCCGGGATTTCTTGACCGACAGACTACCGATGATCCAGTCACGTCCTTAAAGAGATCTACGCCACCTGAATTTACCAGTCCGATTAGGCCTGGAAAACGTTATCGTACTAGAGTTTTTTAGTTTTTTATGCGTCCTCGAGATAAGTAAGTTCTCGTGGACAGGTGCTTTTCTCCGTTTGTTGTTTTTCCTGCACGACCAGTTGGCGTGTCAGAATTTCTTTTTTTCGTGTGGGCTTATGCATTCTTTTTTGTGTATATATGTGTTTTTTTTTATATTTCTTCTATGTCCATCTACTAATCCAAATTTTTATATATATATATATGTGCTTAGGGGTAAAATAATAAAAATTGTTACTGTTAGGCAGCTCCAGGCAATCTTCGCTGCTGATACAGTTGGTGTGTATTCAACGAATAATGAGAACGTAATTTGAAATTAAAAAAGTGATTACTGCTAGGCAGAATAAAAGGAAGGTATGCCGATGCAGGTTTGTTTTGTTCAAGTATATAAAGTGTTTCACAGACGAATACAGATTTCTTGATTTTGTCATGCCAAGTTTGAGATTGTACATACTGCTGCCACCAAACAACAAAACAAAAAAGAGGTCGATAAACGTCAATCAACGAAGTGTAAGACTTACACTCCAAAATTGATAGGTTTTTCGAACAAAAAAAAAAAAAAAAAATTAAGGGGGAGATGATGTAACGTATACTCTAGATTCACTTTCCTTTTGATTTTTACTATCTCTGGTTATTTTATTTTACTATGTAAATTATCTTCTTACTGAACGAGATGTTATTTCTCCCGCTGAATGAGATCTGGAAATGAGTGTAAGTCATGACGTGGTGGTAGCCAGTGTAAATAGGCGCGTTCAACGATACGTAGGGAGAGCTGTTGTTGTACGGAGAGAGCGGTTGTTGTACGAAGAGAGCGTTTGTTTATGTGGAGGAGAGCTGTTGTTGTACGAAGAGAGCGTTTGTTTATGTGGAGGAGAGCTGTTGTTGTACGAAGAGAGCGTTTGTTTATGTGGAGGAGAGCTGTTGTTGTACGAAGTGAGCTGTTGTTTATGTGTCAGAGAGCTGTTGTTGTATAGAGAGAGCGGTTGTTTATGTGCGTGGGAGCTTTGTTTCGTGTGTAAAGAGATCTTCGTTTATGTGAGAGCCAGAAGTTTACCAAATAAAAGATTGTCTTAGTAAGTACGTCTTTCTCAGTTCATAGTTTTGTCAGATCTCTGTCTGGCTGTTAGGTTAATTTCATTAGTTGATTATTATTAACAACCAACATAAGACTTTATTCATCTTAATTACTACTACAACATTACTAGCAGTTAAAAGCTTGTTCATTATTATTACTACACTACTGGCAGGAAAGTTTATTCATGATATAATTAGCAAACAACAAGCATTAGAAGAAGCATTAGCTTAGAAGAAGCTGAATTCCTTATAATTCAGTAGCAGAAGCGATATATTCATTATAACACGTGCTCCTTCCTTGTGTTAACATGCGCATATTTGAAGACTGCGCTAATTTAAGTTGACATTGGACGCCCGTCCGGGGCAATGTTCGACAGGCGGTATCAGCTCTTTTAAAACATAAAAATGATCAGAAATCCGAGAACATATTTCTTCCTGTTTACGAAAATTATCAGGAAAAAGATGATCTTATAGTTTTCATATATAAGTATAAACCCCGAATATTTTCTTCACTAGTAGTAGGAATTTCTTTTAATCGACTTCAAGTGCCCAACATTTCCTTTCAATAGCAAGCATAGAAGTACAAAACGTGATCAGCTACAAGACCTCAAAATGTTCTTTGAATAACAGGTACAGAAGCAGAAAATGCGATTAGAACATATGCAGCCTATATATGGATATTTACAGTACCCAAAATAAAAAAGATCATTTTGTGCTTCGCACTTATAAAGCTCTTGCTCTTAACGTTCTTTGAAAATGTCCGCTTTTGCATTTGCAACAGGTAAATCTCGTTGCAAACTGTATCATTTTTTACATGGTTACGTCTCTCATTTAAAAAAAATGCATCCCCTTTCCCATTTCCATACTTTCTATATTCACGTTTCTACCAATAATCTACAAAATCGCACCCCTGTCCATAATTGTGAAAACTTGCAGCATGCACTTCCATACAACGGAACACGATTTCTGTTTTATGACACCTTGCGAATCATATTTCGCATTCTTTGAAAAAATTATCTTTAATTCACTAAAACAGTTTAATGGCATGGACATCTTTAATATAAAACTTTTACAAAAAAATTACTGAAAACTGTACGAAACCACATTATGTAGTAATAACAGTCGCCGAGATATATCGTTACGCAAAGGGAGAAATACGAGTAGCAAAGTCAAAGGACAAGATTTTGTGGTATACATTTTCACAGATAGTAGTACACGTAATTTTACAATTTTATACATATAAGTAGGAATTGGAAGACTACACTGAATACTCACTTTTCTTTCAAGGCGTTTTGATAAATTACCCTTGAAAATGTTCTCTTTCTTCCAAATGTTTTCTGAGCAAGTTATATATGCCTATTAATTTATTTTTCGATGTGGCCCTTACATGGAATCTGTTATGCAAGGTAAATGGAGGTGTCTATTGCTTTTAGATATCGTCATCAGCAATGGTTTTATTAGCTCTAACAGCACTTTACATCAAATTTGTTTGGTGTACGTTAATTTTAAGCCTAAAATTATACCCTTTACAGTTCGTGGAACATGCTCTACATCTGTAAAAAGGTACATGTAAAATTGAACATGCCATCAGCAAAACGAATGTGGGATAAATAATTTCCAAAAATGTTTATCACCTTTACGTTGCGGTTCAACGATTGAAATACATTCTCTTATATGAAATTAAAGAGAATAAGTCATTTTTTGACACTTAGTCTCAAGTATTGTCAAATTCTTATTGATCAAAACGTCGAATATTTGCTATTGCATATCACATAGATGGGACATGAAATTACATGTCTCATAGATGAAGAACACCTAAATACTTAATATGTAACTGGTTCGATATTGACCTGTTCGTACGCTTTGGTAAAAAAGTGATTATAGAAATTCACTTACCAAACTGAGTTTTTCTCAAGGTGATATGTCAATCACTTTGTTAGAGAAATAAATTAAATTATTTTGTTAAAAGTAAATCTTCTTCGTCTCTTAACGAAATTGTATTTGCAAAGTAAAATAATTTCTATTGTTACAGAACTTTTAGCAACACAAAACCGTCCTTTACAACCCGTATAGGTTTCTAAGTATACTGCCCAGTTTACTGGCAATACCTTGAGACCTTCAGCTTAAGTAATTTGTTGAGTTAAGAATAGTTAATGAAAATTTCAAATCAAACATTCTAATTTTCCGACAGCTGTACAACAGCAAGAAAAAATTACAAACTTCGGTCATACATAAGAAGAATTCCAATCGTATGAAAGAAATTATTTGTTGTTTTTTGAAGTTCTGATGAAGTCATTCCTGTTACGGGCTACTTTGTAACGATGTTATAGCTTTCTGCAGATTCTATCCTCAAAACACATGAACTCATTGAGATGCCTTAGGAAATCAACCCATGAAAGCTTGTTCTTTTCTTATAGCAGAGTTTTTAAAAAAGGGGGAAATACCTCATTCAACCCTTATTACCTATTTCGGAATGCTGAAAATCCACACTAAAACTAATCAGTAAATTCTGGTTTTCATGCATTTTGCATTACTCTCCTAACATTAAAGGAGAGCAACATAAGAAAACGAAAACAATGTACAATATTCAAGTACCACGGGTGCAGTTTTTATGTATATATAAATTATTTTTTCAGTATTAAACTGATCAGAAAAATTTCATTGTCTACCTTTAAGTTTTCGTGTGAAACACAACTTTAAACTAATGATATCTATAATCTTTAATTTAACTCATATATTTTTCTCATTCATGAGATGTTGAAGAACTATAACGTATATTTTTGGGCTGTTTTCGAAATTTATTCAGTATCAGTTAATCCATAAATTTCTCCATTATTGATTTCATCCTTAGGTTTGGTTTAGAACAGTGATTCTGAAAGTGGGGTACGTGTACCGCTTTTTAGTTTCGCATCTCACTGGGAGTACCCGAAACTACAGTGTGACAGGCGAAAATGAAGTACCAAGAGAATTGCACCGGGTAAAATTTCATGCACTTTAGGTTTCCTCTTTGCTATAGTTATGAACTTCAACGAAAGATAAATACTGTATTCAGTGCAGTTCTCAAACGCCCAGAAATACTTGGTGATTTTTCGTTTTCGAGCAAACACACCAACAATATCATGTACCAAAACGTCATCGATGTGTATTCCTTTTGGTTTGAAGAAATAAGGAACACTACAGTTTCATGTACGGAAAATGTAGAATGTAATTTTTTTCGCTAATTAAAATTACTGACGATATACGTCTGACAAAGTAATTAATATTTCATAAATTTTACAACACGAATACTGCTTCAGTACTTGTAAATATGATCGTCATAGTGGAATACCTCACTCATAAGTTAAGAAATGCCCTTTTAGCTAACTGGATAGTTTATTACACCCATAACAAGATTTATAAAACAATGTCATAATTACTTGTAAATAAACATCATCACTCGCTTCTCGAGAGAGTCCTAAAATCTCTCTAATTCCTCATCTCTTCAGTCCGCGCTCGAGTGGCGCGGATGAATCGGGTAATTTATCGAGGTGTGCGGGGAAGTAAAAAAGGTACTTGATTTATTCTGTCCAATGGACAGGTTGTGAATCTTGAGGACTCAATAACTTTTCTTCGAATTACATATTTCGGCATCTGGACCCAGTTAACAACACGGAACTTTAAAGATCAAGCCGAATTAGTAAATTTTTCGCGATAAATACAGAGCTCATGTGTTATGATCTCACACCTCGGCCTAAAGGTCGTCAGCGCACATTCCTGCATCGCTAGGAGTTCTAGCACATTTTGGAAAATTTATTTTCATTGAAAACAAATCTTAATATCATGTTTTTCTCCGTAAACGTTGAGCACACGGAGACCTGTTCAACTTTTAACATGGTTGGATTTAAATTATTTATCAATTTGAAATGAAATAGTATTCTTCACATGCTTTGTTGAATGTACAGTATTCGCAGCAAACTGCTCTTCACGAAATGTTTTGGAATACTGTTAGAGAGGATTGCAGGTGTATACAGAATAATTTTTATTTTACTCACTACGTATATATTTCTTGTATGTTATCTGGTGTCTGGCATTTATTTTACAGCACGCGGGAAAGCGTGTAGGGGGAGAAGCAAGTATTTATGTAACATGAAAAATGTTTCACATCCATTGCTCTGTGGCGTCACAGCGAAGGTGCAGAAGAAACCATCTGTTGGCACTGTGCACTGCTAACATTTGCACGTACGTAGATTGCACATTAAGCGAATATTTTTCATGTGTAACGGATTCGCGTACAATGGATTGGGTTCATGGGTGTTGCTCATAAAACGTTATCTAGAGCAAAAATCACAATACATAATTGGCATCTGAGACGGTAAACCCGAGCTTCAACTTTAAAAGTTTCTATGACAAAGAATAAACATGTATTAAACTTATTAAACTTATCGTGCCTCAATATAAACCTTTTTGTACTATATGTAAACCGCATGTGATACGTAGAAGAGATTGTAATGTTTTTTGTTGTTTTATCTGAATAAACATTAATGTTAAGATACCGCTAGATTCGTACATATTGGAATTAATATCTACTAAACTGCTATCACTGTTTCATTATCACACCTTCGCAAAACATGGGCGACACGCGTTTTAAAGGAATATGCCAATTCGTTATCTAATTGGTCCCCGCTGCTCAAGCGCTAACCAATGTGATAACGAATAGAGGGATTGGGATTCCCAATCTTGGCTCGAGACAATACTATTTAAATGAAGTTTCCAGGACAACAGACAGTTCACGAACCCTCATTTATTTGCATGCTACTAAAATTCTCTACATAAAAGATTACAATTGTGTCATACAGAAAAACTTCAGTACACAATCAAAAGGAAAGTTATGGGGATGAACATAAGGAGTCAGTTACCAAAGCTGACCAAACGTCATCAGCATGTCCGCCTGCAAAAAGCCCGGGAGCGCAGTGACTAGACAAGAGCCGCCTACTCCGGTGAGTTCTACGTCTGGTATACTGACGAACTGATCGCTGTTGGCTGCCTTGCGGACGAACATTGCGCTGATCATCCTATGAGAGCATTGTTGTTAAATGGCGGGAAACCTTATTTTGACTCGTCATGGAAAGCAAGAACTATATCCACCCGTATTAATGGGCACGACTGCTATTTTCTGTCAACCAATAACTCTCGCACTGAACTTCCCCTCTTCCATATGCGCACACATCACACAAACACTGGGGATTGTGAATGCGGGTCTGCTGGAGTCCGAACGCTTTCCCTACTGCCAATTTAAGCATGGTTGCCCCGATTGTCAATTTATTGCATCCGTGTTCTAAATGTTGGCATAAGTTTTCCATACCTTCCTCCTCTCCAAGTGGCATTCCACATGAACAGAAGAAGCCAATAGTGCAAAGCTCTTGATTAGGTAACTTCTCGTATCGAATTTAATCCTAAAAACGCTCTAAATTATGGATATTGTTTTTCCATTTTAGATAATGATTTTGTCTGATGAGAAAACAGAAATCCATTTTGAGGAAAAATTCTATACTTTCCACTTTAAGCGCTACGGAATATTTTTCGCAGCGCAGGTAGCTGTTTAGTACCCTACATAATGGAAAACTCTGAGGTTGACGCAGAGTACAGTGACATTCGATACATAATAGAGTGATCATTTTGGGGAACAGACAAATGACGTTTCGCCAGCTCGTTCCTTTTCATGCTGTTTGCAATTTAACATTGAAATGTCATCATCATCATCATTGTCAACCATTATCAATCCACTGCTGGACGAACGTCTCCCTAAGTTTCCTCTACAACGGTCTGTTTTGTGCCAGTCTCCTCTATGTCAGTCCCGCATACTTTCGAATTTCATCCACCCATCTCCCATGTGGTCTTCTTCTGGTCTTTTCCCGTCCCTTGGAATCCAATCTAAAATTTCGGCTGTTCATCATCGATGGTCTGTCTTTCTGGCAGTATGTCCAGCCGATTGCCATTTCAGGGATTTAACTCTGATCATGATGTCTTCCACTCTTGTCATTTTTCGAATCCACGAGTTCCTCTTCTTATCTCTCCTGGTTAAACCAAGCATGCACCTCTCCATGCTGCTTTGAGTTGTCTGCAGCCTTTGTATGTCTCTTTTAGTTAACGTTCACGTCTCTGCACCATACGTAAGCACTGGAAGGATGCATTGATCAAACACTTTTCTTTTAAGACATAATGGCATATTGCTCTTGAAAATTATGCTGTTTCTTCCAAAAGCTCTACAGGCAAGTTTTGTACGCCGATTACGTTCTTCATTAATGTGACACTCACTTGATACCTGCTGTCCAAGATAAAAGTACGTGTCTGTTATCCCCAGTTTTTCTCCATCAATCGACAAATCTTCATTTCTTGTGAAAGCATTGAACATGACTTTTGTGTTCGGAAAGTTCATTTTTAATCCCACTTCTTTACCTTTGTCAGCAAGTACCTCGATCATACTCTGCAGCTCTGATGGGGTAGTTGCAAAAATGACTACGTCATCAGAAAAACGAAGGTGGGTTAGATAATCTCTATTAATCTTTATCGCTTTGTTTTCCCAGTTCAGTGATTGAAAGACATTTTTCAATGTGGCATTAAAGAGCTTCGGAAATATGGTGTCACCTTGTCTCACTCCTTTACCAATTTTTGTGTGTGTTGTATTTTCAAACAGCCGAATCTTTGCACTTGCATTTTCATAGATGTTATTAATAATATTAATGCATGCATCTTCAATAACGCAGGATTTCAGAGCCATTGTAACTGCTGATGGTTTCAATAAATCAAAGGCTTTTTCATAATCGATAAAAGCCATGCACAATGGAAGTTCATATTTCCTCGCTCTTTCAATTAGTTCTCTCAGTACTTCGATATGATCTATTCTGCTGTAGCCACTCCTGAATTGAGCTTGTTTTCTCGGTTGAGCCATGTCCAGTGTTACCTTCAAACGGTGTGAAAGAACTTTAGTAAATATTTTATAAACCACTGATAGGATGCTGATTGGTCTGTAGACCCTGAGATCCTCAATATCACCTTTTTTATGTAGCAGGATCATTGTGGCGTTGTTCCAATCCTCAGGAATATTCTCTTCATTAAGGCATCGAGTGAAAATTCGGTCGGGTACTGTTTCGATTTCTCCACTTGCTTCTTGTATGATGTCTACAATAATTTCATCTTCTACTGGAGCTTTTCCCCGCTGCATGTTCTTGATTGCATGTGCAACTTCTGCTGGGAGGACTGGAAGAACTATCATACTGGTTCCTTTCATGATGTATGGAGTACATGTATCATCCCTTTCATACAATTTGGAGTAGAAATCTTTCGTTCTTGTCACAATTTCGCCTCTATTTCTTGTTACAGAACCATCTTCTTTTTTCAGTGGCATAATCTGTTGCCTTGCCTTACTGAGATGTCTCTTTGCTATCTTTAGGCTTTGCTTGTTTTCAATTGCTTTCCTCACTAGTTCACAGTTATATTTCTTTACGTCTTCAGTGATACTTTTTCGTACTGTCTTGCATAGCTCTATATATTCCATTTTGGAAGTGATATCTTCTTTAGTTGTCCTCATCTCTCTTCTTCTTTGCATGAACATTTTGGTTTTTCCTGATAATTTCTTCACATGCAACTTGTTCTTAGGCCCAGCTAATTTTGTTGCTGTTTAAATAAGAGCTTTGGTTACTTTTCTGTTAACTTCATAAATATCCAGGTCTTTCGATGTTAGGCCTTCTAAAGCATAGGATCTGTTCTTCAGTTCCAACTTGAAGGTATCATGGTGTTTTTTAAGGTTGGTTATGTCAGTACGTTTTGTTTGTCTTATGAGCTTGCCACTTTCGAGTTTAGTGTTGAGGTGCATATTACATCTCACCAATCTATGGTCACTACCTCTGCTGAACTTGTTTAGCACACTGCAGTCCTGTATGACGAACTTTTTGTTACACATAATAAAATCAATTTCAGTTGTCGTCCCATTTGGATATCTCCATGTGCATTTCCTGTGTGGCTTTTTCTTGAAAAAGAAGTTCAAGATGAAAAACCCTTCTGCCTCTGCAAACTCAACGAGAGTATTTCCACGCTGGTTTCTGATGCCGTGACCGAATTTACCTACTGAGGTTTCATTCTGTTGCCGTTGCCAAATTTTTGCAATGAAATGTCCCATAATTATCTTCAAGTGCTTCTTACGTTTATTAATTAGATAACGAATTTTCTCATAAAATTTTTCAATTTCTTCTTCAGGATGACTTGTGGTGGGTGCATAGGTTTGAATAATCTGAGCCTTGTATCTTCTCGAGACTTGGATAACGAGTCGTGCAGCTCTGTCAGAGGAAATTTCAACTTCTACAAGTTTATCTTTCAGTTTCTTGTTTATTATAAATCCAACACGACTAGTTCTGCCACTATCTGTCCCACGATAGTAGAAGAGATGTCCACTTTTCAGTTCAATGAGATCTTCTCCTTTTCTCCTTACCTCACTTAGCCCGACGATGTCCCACTTGATCCTTTGTAGTTCCTTTCCCAATTCAAGAAGCCTTGAATCAGAAGATAGGTAGCGTCCATTATACGTAGCCAAGATCAGCATCAGATGGCAGCCTAGTCCGGTCCTCCGGGGATTCTTAGCACCCTCTTTACATTCCAATATATTGGCATATTATTTCCAAACCCACAAAAAAGAATCCAACGAAAAATTAAAATATACACCGAAGAACTGAAACATTATGAACAGCTCGTTTTTATGCATATCAAAAGAAATTTATGTAAAGGACGTAGCATGTGAATCATCGATGTTAGAGATGAGTGAATACTTTCACGTATGGTACAAGCCAACAGAAGGAATATTGTAGTGAAAATCACCGATATTTTGAGTGCTGGTGACGAATACGTATATGTCAAATGCATTCTTTTTGGACTATTTCTTATTGCAGAATAATAGATTAAGTAAATAACACACCAGGTAATGAAACCAGAAACATTAGGGTGTGAAATTATGTGCTTCCACATTATATCAAATACAGAAATGTTCGTACAAAAAAAATTACGAAAATGTCTAAACGTAAAATTAAATTATATCTCGACTTCAATGCTCGTTTCAGTGTTTCCCTTCCCCTCAAGCATCCGTGAATTAGAATACATCTATTAGTGTGTTCTAATTTACAATATATTTATTAGTGTGTTTTAATTTAAAAAACATCTATCAGATTTAGAACATATCTGCTCTACGGGCCAAAATTCAGCATATGTTCGTCAAATCGCGTTTCATTATTTCTTACAGTTGTGCAAAAGATAGAAAAAAGCCAACAATATGTATTCTCACAAAAATATCAACTGACAGTAGGAATTCAAACTTTTCGGCATTTTCCTGAAGCAATCTAAAATTGACAGTAAATGACACTTGTGAAACCCCGTCGAATTCAGTAACAGTTCATGACTAATAACTGAAGAGAAAATAATTAAAACGGTAGTTTCTTGCATACAAAAGCAAAGATGCAAACAGACACAACATAAAGGATTAGAAATCTCATCTTCTTAAAACAGTTCCCTCCCACGTCAAAACATCACAAAATTTCGTGATTATTAACACAGCAATCAGACATCTCTTAATTGACTGTTCTTCACGTAATATCGATCACATCAGAAAACTTGAAAATTTCATCACCCTGGAGCGGTAATGAACTCGCATCTCCCGATTATCGTTCGAGTGTGATAACGGTTACACCACCCAGGACGAGAAAGTCACAAATATCTGAGTGTTAAGAGCATCGGAAAGTAGTCCGACAGGAACCTTAATTGAGGCAACTGTGCTGCCATCTAGCGTTGATAAGCTTATCACCAGTGGTCCAAGTATATAATGTGGAAGAAAAGTGATGCATTTCTTGGAAATCTAGCACTTTTAAGCGCACGTGTGTTACAGCAGTCATACATTCTTTGACGTCAAAAAATGGGGAAAGCAAGAGCAAAATTCAAAAGAAAGCTAATAGCCGCAAACGGGATTACAAATTTGCAACCGGGTTACGATTGACCTTAAAATTTGCCTCCTTTAAAGCAAAAAAATTAGCAAAAGTACGGAGTATCTTATTTTATTGGTACTGTTGTGCTCTATTAGATACAAATTAATATGTTATATAATGCTCAATATTTATAACTTTCAAATCTTACCTTTTCTTTGCACAGCTAAATGAAGATGTTGCCCTTCTTTTTCTTACAGTAAAATTTTGTAAAGATTATTTACTACAGGATATGTAATATATTACATTTCTGTGTTTTGCAGAATTCGTAACCTTCATGCAAAAGCGAAGATACCTTTTTCGCTGGGATACTGTACTGAGTGAATATGTACATGTATATAGCCAAATGAATATGCTATTAAAGGGAAGATGAAAATTATGTTTTTGATATATCATGTAATTTGCTTTCTAAAAGTTACTCTGCATAGAATCATTTTCAAAAGAGATGGAAAGGGCATTACTGTCATATTAAAAGAGGCAGGTATGTTATGGAATCTAAGACAAAAACTTTGGACGCGAATCCATTCCTGAAAAAACACATTAGTGGCAAGTCTTGTTATTTTTCAATACCAAGTGAATAATGTCACATCGTTATGAAGTACTAAACATTTTATTGCTGAGTTTTTCCCGTTGTTACTTCTGTTTGAATTTTTTTAAGACCCGACGTCTGATATAATATAGGATTAGTAAATTTCAGCCGATTTGCTGTCCTCCAAGCTATGCCGCTCTTCGTGGATTAAGCTACTTAAACAATTGTTTGCTTTCTTTTTTGACGGTCCTTGGAATGCAGAAGGAGCCGGAAATATAACTTTCAAATTCCTGACAGATTTTTTTTTAAGTTTCCGGAAAGGCGTCTGGTTTGATGTACCTAAATAGTGTAGGAGAAGAATAAAAAAAAGGTAAACCATAAAAATAGTACTAATAAATATTAGCTTTTTATAAGTGTCACCCACCTAGCAGTATTGATGATAACTAATTTTTCATATGGGCTCATTGGTCCTTGCGTTAATATGATGAAGTTTCTGATATATGAGACAACATTAAAAGCTCGAATTGTACAAGTATTATCATATAATCAAGAAGTTATAAGAGTAATAATAATAGTTGGGGATTAAAGACACGTTCCTATGCATTTATGTGGAGAAAGTTCGAAAATAATTGCAAGGACAGAAGAAAGATAACTTTCGGGCATTATATAATACATACCGAACAATTTTGAAATTGTAGGCATAAAAATATAAATTATAAAATATAAAACTGAAATTCATACCTTAGATTTTTGTATTTGGCAAGTATACGCAAGTGCAAAATCCTTTTTAATCATACCCACAGAACTTTTGGAGGACTTTCCGTCGTTTAAAGACTAAATAAAACGCTCGTTGCTAGGGTGTCACAGAAGATTGTCAATTAGATTACAACGAATTACTTTTTCGAAGCTTAAGTTCACTCATTGTATGCAATCAAGAACAATCACAAAACATCATCAGTTATGTGGCTACACAAAATTTGCTGAACTACACTTATGTAAAATACAAAATCTGCTCAGTTGAACGTGTTCATGATCATGGTGGGTTTTTTTTTCAATTATACACTTTCTTTTATAAAAATAAATTACTTCAGTTCAGATAAATATTTCGGGCTTTGACTTGATGAAACGGATAGAATTCTTTAAAATAATGTTATATGATAATTCGCATTTTCAGTCTCCCATTGGGGCATCTTACTACCTGTTATTTGATAGTGTTTTACGCACTTTCTGTAAAATTTGGTGTGTGAAGACATATTACACTACTATGGTTCAATAGATATGTACTTTATTTTTCAATTAAAATACTGCAAAGTTCTTGGCTAAATAATGGAAAGAGTAAACTAACGGAAAATTGAAATCTATTTGAGATAATAATACAGCCCTGAGCATTGGAAACTATGTGAAACAGACAGTGAACTTTTATGGAATTAGAAACAAAGTTGGTTTAGATATCTTTATTAGCTTTCATGTCCTGCCATATAATTAGAATTTTCAAATAACGGTCAACTAAAATATAATACCAGCGTATCAGAAAAATATCTACACATGTGGAAGTTTGAAAGTGATTAGAAATGAAAATACATCATTCGAAATGTAAATAGGTACGTCTTTGAATTTTGATTTTGTTTTTCGATATGCCAATTTAAATACTGTTCTGGAGAAGAAAAACTCCCCAGGAAAACATCGTTCTTGTAATTTTTTCTATGCACCGGGTTTTAAATTGTAAACTTCTACCGAAATATTTGTTCGCTTTTTCATAAATATTCTACTTCTTATTTCTGTGGAGACCGTTATGCTGCTGACCCGGTGGCGAAGTTGCCTAAGCGATGGCTTCTGGAAATTCATTCGCTTTTAAGAAAGCGAAATACTTCAGAGTTGTTTAATGTCGACGTTACAAATGACCAATGTCTTAATAATAACATAAATGTTTTATTAATAACATAAAACATCTATATAATGCGATGTGCGTTCTCTCGCCGCCAAAAGAACGCTCACCCGATGAAGCAGAGATTCAACCAGATGTTGGTAGGTGCCTCTTGATATTTGGCACCTTGACTGCAACAGAAGATCCCGCGGTTCCCGTAAATAACGTGGTTATGTGTGAAACTGCTCGTACCCGTATTTCCAAATCAAACCACAAATGCTCGACAGGCTCTGTTACTAGCGAATTTGGGAGTCATGGAAATAAATGGAATTCCACTTCTTCGAAACATTCCTGTGAACTTTTACGCAGTATGGCACGGTACATTGTTTTGTTGAAATTTGTTATCAACTCCATGGCCTACTGTCACCATATAATGGTGTACTTGGTTTTTCACTATAGTCAGGTACGTGACAGCAGTCACAGCTCGCACTAAAGGGATAATTCCATCACTGGCCCCCTGTGTCCGACAGAGGATTAATGCTCCCTGTCCATGCGAAGGTAAAAGAACGTAACATTTGAATTGTTCGTCTTTCGCAGTGGCTTTGGTGAATGTTGGACATTCAGTGCTAATCACCTCACCAACATGCAAAGAAAAGGGAAGTATAGCCTTTTGCTACATTTTTTATTAACACTGGCGCGAGTACCATAGTTAAATTGAAATTGTGAAATTCGTGAATGCATAGCGATCAAAATGGGATATGAAAATAAATAAAAAACGAGAAGAAACAGTATTTCACAATTAACCTGCATGTTTTCATTACATGTCGAACACCCAGTTTAGCGAGCAAAAACACGCTGCACATGAAATCAATTTATCATGGAAACATTAACATACGGGCGCGGTCTTTACTGCATAAGCATCATTTTTTAGTAAAATAGAAGGACTAATTCTATGCACACGTGACAGATAGGACAATGATAGGCATTTGAAATTTCACACATGTACTCCGAAATTTATAGTTCGGATACTTTTATTTTGTGTGGATATAAAAGAAAAAAATATACTGTATATTTAACACAGTGAAGTTATTTGGTTATTTGTTGAGATCTAACATGCCACATTTATAATAACGATGCAGAAATAATTCTCTTTGCATAAAATGTAACAAATCAAATCAAATTTTTTAATTAATCTGATATGTTTACTTTACGAATGCGAGGCATATTACCCTGATATTTTACTTACGAATGCGAGGCATATTACCCTGATATTTTACTTACGAATGCGCTGTATATGGATATTTACATAGACTCTTCGGATATCAACCTCCTTTGGGCTGTAAAAAAACAGGCAATGAAAACAAATATTTTTATCCTGTACGAAACATACTTGCAGGTCTGGGTTACTTCTCCGCACAATCACTCCTAAACTGAGATACTTAGGTATCAGGTTACGAGCATTTGTATCCCTTATCAAAGGAGGCTGCAGCCTAGGAGCTGAGCCATAATTGGATGCAACTCTTCAAATAATCATTGCCATTGAAGCGGTGAGAACCCAACCAGGTTCTCATATGGGTGAAGGAGTGATAATCGTTCGGCGCCAGGTCCGGCTAAACGGAGGGCAGTCGAACCTTAAAAAAACACAATTTGCTCAATCAGAGCTCGTACTCGTGAAGTCGTGTTTGTGACTGCGTGTTGTTGTGGAAGAGCACAACGACTGACGTCAGCACACTTGTTCTTTTATACCGAATTGCCCTGCGCAATTTTCTTAGTTTTTCACAATACTTCTCCCCATTAATGTAGTTTCTGGTTCCATGATGTCAGTCAAAAGCACTGCTTTCTGATCCAAGATAACGGGCGCCATCAGATTTTTCTGTGAAAACGTATATTTGCAACCTTCGGGCTTGTTTGGGGAATGCGTGTTTATCCACTGATAAGTCTGCTCCTTTTGTTGACTTTCGCGAAATGGGCCCAGGTTTCATCATCAGTCACGATATGAAAAAGAATGCTCTATAACTTGGGTGTAACGCTGTAAGAATTTAAAATCTGATCCTGTTCTCTGTCTCTGTAAAAAATTGTTCCCCAACTTCGCTGTAACGCTGTAAGGAGGCAAACCCTGATCCTATTCTTTTGTTTATATGTTCTTTTGTTCACATCGGTATGCATTTTTGGCACTCACGTTACACCGACCTTAAGATAGCCTAGCATACCTGTAATGATTTCGTAAAGAACAGTTCGATAATTTTGGGGAAAATCACATGACAGTTGTGCTGTTGTGAAGTGACGCTTTCACACATTTTTCGCTCAACACATAAACCGGTTCATCAGTCACCGCAAATCACCGACAATATCCCCCTTCATCATACACGTCTCTTCTCCCATTTGTAAGTTTCCTACATCACCCTCTCACATATACTTTATTGTTACAGTGGACACCCCCCCACCCCCATCCTAATACCTGAAGAAAACTCTAAAATTTATCCGCCATGTCGCGTATCGTATGAGGCAGCTAGGAATCACAGTTCGGCAGGCTCACATGTTCTTTTACAGTTCAATTTTTTATTTATTGCTCATTTACGTTGTTTTTTCTTTCGGCTGTTCTCTAAAATTAATTAACAAAATTGCGGGACAATTAGGAAGTCGCTCCAATGCTCTTGAAGGCAAGAAACGCAATATTTTGCCATTTTGAATTGCTAGACCTCACACATAGCCCTGAAGTGAAACATAAAAATTCCTATCTCAAGGGTCTTCTAGGGGGTGTAAGCGAACTAGGGAAATATGCTTTCGAATGCGGATGGAAGCAGCAATGTTCGAAGTGGTTTTTCACTTTTCTTTTTTTCGTCTTTCCGCTTGTAGCTTAACGCTGTGGTCCGTATGTTTACTTCAGTGGGTGGGCCAAGAGACCCTCAGCAGACACATAACTCTGTCAGCGAGAAAGATACTCTGACGTCTGCGAGGGACAACGGGCAATTAAGAGTATAGAATCGCCGAAAAGAATAGGGGGTGAATTCGAGCGTTGTTTTCGGTCAGCAGTTGCTGATATACGCTTAAGGTAAAAGCACGTCTGATTTCGCTCGGCCGAGAAAATTAATCTCAGGGCTGGCGGTCGCAACTCGATAAAAAAATGGAAACAAAACCTGCGAGGGACATATTTGAACTGCGTACTCAAGCAGGGTAGATGTTATGCTAACGGAAAGGAACTGACTGAATTGGGAATGAACGGTCAAAAAGGACGGAAGGTAGCGACGGACGGAATCTACTATAGCAGCAGCGGAAGTGAGGGGGTCCCACTCTCCAAACAGCTGACGGTCAGAATTATTTCTTCACGACAACAGAAATCATTTCCCAGGAACACAGAAAATCAGTCTCGGAAACTGCAACAGCAGATGTGAGAGGGGCTATTTTGTTTAACGGCAACCTTTAAATCTTCACAAGAGTGGATCCGTGTATACTCGCATCAGCGCAACAAAGTGCGGCGTGATATCACCATTTTAATTGTGTGCTTCATTTACATCAAGCGTCAAAGTGAAGTGTTGAATCATCGGTGCTGCCACATGGTGCAAGTGTCTGTGTGTGTGTGTTTTGTCGTGTTATATTATGTGATGCACACTGGATTTGCACAGCAAAGTCACGAAACTGTAAGTAGATGAATATTTCCTTTTTCTTTCTTCGCACATCTGCGAACTTGTGCCATCCCGACACCCAAAGCTGCATGGACATAGATGCAGTAATGCTGAGTGACTGAACCTCAGAGGAAATACCTGCACATACAGATTTCAATTTCTTACAGGGCCCATTTCCTGATTATTTTTTTACATGAATAAGGTAGAGGGTGTGGCCACAAATTCCGCTGGGCGGGACAGTTTCTTTTAACTTTGGTTCAGGGCCAAAGCGAGCGGGGAAGGGATCTGCATGTGCATGCTCATTAGATTTAGTTAATTAACTTTGGCAGTATTTCGCACCTATAATCGTATACCGCAAATTAACGTGCTTGTGTATTTTGTGTCGCGAGTATTTTTAATGTGATCGTTTGCATATAATTTTTTCATTCTCTAAGCAATTGTATATGAATATCACCGGCTGCTCTATTTAGTGTGTTAACAAGTAGTATCTCTTGTTCAGATAGTCCGGTGGAGACTCAGTCGGCTTGCGTCTTCCGACAGTAAAGTGTGACACCGTATGCTGCCCACATAAGAGGGGCAATTGTCTATGCGCCTAGAGAGCGCCGTATCTGTTTAAATCTCGCAGAACGTAATTAAATGTTGTGTTGTGTATTTGTGAATCATGTGTTATTTGCGAAAGTGAGTGTTGTACTGGCTGGTTGGGGATTGAATGTACCGGAGTAAGATCCGGACCACTACACTCAGTCACGAATTGGTGATTGCGGGTGAACCTCATCACAACTCTCTGATCCCAAAGTATCGTTTTTTAGTTTATTTTTTTTATTGTTGTTGTTATTTTTGTTCACACGGTGGATTCACCCAAGCCCTATGCTTCGGGTCATTCTTCAACTTTTCATTTTTTATGTTCTGGTGTGAATCTTTGAGTGCAGCGGTGCACCTGAGATTCTCACCTGGTGCCGCGGCCAACGAAATTTTACGACAGGTTCCAAGCACAGTTACCGGCCGACTCGGCAGGAACACTGCTAGTGCAGTGTAACATTATTGATAAATTTGGGACTTTACACTCTACTTATTCTCCGATGAATTTCTGTGGACGTTTCCCTTCAGTGTGAAAAAATGGATGTCAGCGCAAAATTCACTGCTGGCCGGAGCATCGACTGCAGAACACATGTTTGTTCGCCCGAAAACTAACACCAGATGGCCGATCGCATGACGTGTGGAGATGGCAGGCATAACGCGATGCCACGGCGCATGCGCGATCTTGCTATTGTGATTACATCGCACGGTACTTTGCAAAGGATGTTGAAATCCGAATTGCTCCTACCTATTACTATACATAGGTTTCTCTTAAATCAGAGCCTGATATTGAAGGCACGACAATTAGATCATATCATGGCATTTTCGCAAGTTCAATTTATACTGAGAAATAAACTTCTGTTATAGAATCAATCTGTGATACAACTGAAATTGCTAGGAAGAGGAGCTCTGTAATAGCTTTTCAACTCATATGTACAATTAAGTTCGTATAGATCTAGTAAAAGCAAAAAAAAAAAAACAATTTGAAAGTTCTCCTGTTACCACCCCCAAGAGATTGCAGTTATATACTGTTCTATTGAGATGAAAATTATTTGCAGCTGTGGGTTTCAGAAGTTGTTGCATTTATTGTAGTGAAACAAATATTTTATTAGCATTAACTACTTATAATAATTTCTGATGGGACTGAAAAATTCTGATGCATATTCTCAGGACATTGCATTATTTCAACAAAGACGGAATTAAATGAATTTCCGTAAATGATGCTACTCCGAAGGAATGGTACAGGTAAATGTATTTTCTAATTCTCTTAAAGATCCAAAGCGTGAAAGCAAAGCGGGCCTGAGGAAAATATAATCGTAAGCTATGAATATCAGATGGCACTAACAGCACACAAACAAGTGTTTCATAGAATGCTGTTGAATTCAATGTTTTCCTACAAAAAATGATTAAACACTGAGACTGATATGGGCAATATTTATTGAGCAACACGCCAGTAAATAGTGCCTCCCAGTATGGCGTCAGGCCGCCATAAATTCTCACCCAGCATGCCAGAAGTCTAGACATACAGCTTCGCAGATCCCTAATAGTGTCCTGCGATAAGCCATCCCATGCAGCTTGAATCTTCTTACGCAGTTTCTGTAGATTTTACTGTAGGGTCGGAGTGTGAATAGCACGTCCAATAGCATCTCACACATTTTTAATCGGCGATAGTTTTGGCGATGCGACTGGCCATGGCAGAGTGTCAGTATCTTAAAGGCAAGCTCTTCAGACAGCAGCAGTATGAGGACAAGCGTTGTCCTTTTAGAAAATCACACGGGGTGAGCGTCCAGAAAAGAAGGGCCACTGGTTAGAGAACCTTATTAACGTTACGCTGGGCTGACAAAGTTCCTGTAATGAACACCAAAAGGGATCTGGAATCACAGGCAATTCCACCCCACATCATCACACGAGGCCTTCTGGACCTGTGACTCTCGACAACAAACCGTTCATCCTTGCGCTGACGGTTTCTCTGATTGGTCCATGTGAATAAAAATACAAGATCAACTTCTAGAATGGCCAGCCTAAAACCTACAGGAACTGTAAGGGTAGAAAGCCTGCACATCGTCCATTCATTCTGGACCAGGGTGTATCCAGAGCGGAGGCAGAGGGCACGTGCGACTCTGTCCTTGAGGAACCGAAGGAAAGCTTTGATTTGTTAGGTTTCAATAGCAAATAGAATATCTCTCGTGAAAGAAGGTACTACCTAAAAGCATATTATTTTCGCTAATTAATTGGGAGATTTATAGACATACTAAGAACCCTTTTTCATTTTGCGGGAAAGTATCAGAAAGGTCCCCGGTCTCAACAATTTCTCCCCCCCTCCGCCCGTCATGAAAATCTTCGATTCGTCTCTGGTCTGAACCCTGGATCTACAATAGGATTTGCTCCGTGGCTCCTTTGATACAATGATACAAGACGAAACTTCGTGGATATTAACTAAAACAGACATACAATAGTTGAAGAAATGGAAAGAAGAAGAGAGAGATGCATGCTTGGTAAAATCAGGAAAGATAAGATCAGGAACTTGCGGAAAAGGAAAATGACAAGAGTGGAAGAAGTATCGTGATCAGAGCAAAATCCTTGATATTGCAATGTGGTGGACATATATACAGGAGAACGGACCTCCAATAGAGAACCTAAATTTTAGGCTGAATTCTTAGGGACAGGAAAATACTCAAAAGCAGACCACATGGGACTTGAATGGAAGAAATTCGAAATCATGCCCGCGTAACATGTGGGAGATAGTAACATATATGAAGATATGTTCAATCGGGAAATAATTTTTTGAATCCTGGGATGTGAGAAATGGATAGTTTGAACCGTTGTAGTATATTGTTGTGCAACATTTAAAAAAATCAAAAGATATAGGAAGCCAGCAAAAGCACAAAGTGTCAAACGCAGTTTCATTATATCATCGGATTACTACAAAATCCTGCAGTGCACAACTATATTTAAAGAAACGAATTTAGAAAGAAAAGGTGCTTCACAGAAGTAAAGTAAAGAATCTCTAACATTTAAGACGACTGAGATTTTTGCCAGTTTCCTATTTAGGTATATATATATTTCACAATAAAATACCGCCAGTGTTTGTCATGAATGTCGCGAAATTGAGTTTATTAAAAAATCCAAACCACTCGATATCATATTTCAACTACTAACAAAGAATTCAATGCCGTGGATTATGTGAGATGGTAAAGTAACCGTTGGTCATTTCTCTACTTATCTAATAAAAATTACACATATTTATTTCTGTGTATTTCGCCTATGCTATTAAAATGTCACACAACTGATTAATTTACCCAGTGCTGTGCTGTAAGTGAGCGCTCTTGTTTTATTGCTTGTTAGTTCTCTCTTTCAACAATTTAATTGGAATTCCCTCTGGTTTATGTAGTACGAATTCACCATATCATCATCATCATTGTCAACCATTACCAATCCACTGCTGCACGAAGGTCTCCCCAAGTTTCCTCCACAACGGTCTGCCTTGTGCCAGTCTCCTCCATGTCACCCCTGCATACTTTCGAATTTTATCCACTTACTTCCCATGTGGTCTTCTTCTGGGTCTTTTCCTGTCCCTTGGAATCCAATCTAAAATTTCGGCTGTCCATCGGTGATCTGTCCTTCTGGCAGTATGTCCAGCTCATTGCCATTTCAGGTATTTAACTCTGATCATGATGTCTTGCACTCTTGTCATTTTTCGAATCCAGGAGTTCCTCCTCTTATCTCTCCTGGTTACACCAAGCATGCACCTCTCCATGCTTCTTGGAGTCATCTGCAGCCTTTGTATGTCTCTTTTAATTAAGGTCCATGTCTCTGCACCATACGTAAGCAGTGGAAAGATGCATTGATCAAACACTTTTCTTTTAAGACATAATGGCATACTGCTCTTGAAAATTATGCTGTTTCTTCCAAAAGCTCTCCAGGCAAGTTTTGTACACCGATTAATTTCTTCATCAGTGTGACCCTCACTTCATATCTGCTGTCCAAGATAAACGTACGTGCCTGTTATCTCCAGTTTTTCTCCAGCAATCGATAAATCTTCATTTCTTGTAAAAACACTGAACATCACTTTTGTCTTCTGAAAGTTCATTTTTAATCCCACTTCTTTACTCTTGTCAGCAAGTTCCTGGATCATACTCTGCAGCTCTGATGGGATAGTTGCAAAAATGACTACGTCATCAGCAAAACGAATGTGGGTTAGATAATCTCCATTAACCTTTATCCCTTTGTTTTCCCAGTTCAGTGATTGAAAGACATTTCCCAATGTGGCAATAAAGAGCTTCGGAGATATGGTGTCACCTTGTCTCACACCCTTTCCAATTTTTATGTGTGTTGTATTTTCGAACAGCCGAATCTTTGCACTTGCATTTTCATAGATGTTATTAATAATATTAATATATGCATCTGCAATACCGCAGGATTTCAGAGGCATTGTAACTGCTGATGGTTTCACCGAATCAAAGGCTTTTTCATAATCGATAAAAGCCATGCACAATGGAAGTTCATATTCCTTCGCACTTTCAATTAGTTCACTCAGTACGTGGATATGATCTATTGTGCTGTAGCCACTCCTGAATCCAGCTTGTTCTCTCGGTTGAGCCATGTCCAGTGTTACCTTCAAGCGGTGTGAAAGAACTTTAGTGAAGATTTTATAAACCACTGATAGGAGGCTGATAGGTCTGTAGTTCTCGAGATCCTCAATGTCACCTTTTGTATGTAGCAGGATCATTGTAGCGGTGTTCCAATCCTCAGGAATCTTCCCTTCATTAAGGCATCGAGTGAAGATTTGGGCGAGTACTGTTTCGATTTCTCCACTTGCTTCTTGTATGATGTATACAGTAATTCCATCTTCTCCTGGAGCTTTCCCCCGCTTAATGATCTTGATTGCATGTGCAACTTCTGCTGGAAGGACTGGAGGAACTCTGGTACTGGTATCTTTCATGATGTCTGGAGTGCATGTATCAACCCTTTCACATAATTTGGAGTAGAAATCTTTCACTCTTGTCAAAATTTCGCCTCTATTTCTTGTTACAGAACCATCTTCTTTTCTCAGTGCCATAATCTGTTTTCTTCCCTAACTGAGATGTCCCTTTGCTATCTTCAGGCTTTGGTTGTTTTCAATTGCTTTCTTCACTAGTTCACAGTTGAATTTTCTTACGTCTTCAGTGATACTTGTTCTTACTGTTTTGCAGAGCTTTATATATTCCACTTTGGAAGTCACATCTTCTTTATTTGTCCTCATATCTCTTCTGTTTTGCATCAACATTTTGGTTTTTCCTGATAATTTGTTCACATGCAACTCATTCTTAGACCCAGCTTGTTTTGTTGCTATTTCCATAAGAGCTTTCGTTACTTTTCTGTTTACTTCAGAAATATCCACTTCTTCCGATGTTAGGCCTTCTAAAGCAGAGAATCTGTTCTTCAGTTCCAACTTGAAGGTATTATGGTGTTTTTTAAGGTTGGTTATGTCAATCGA
Source organism: Macrothele yani (assembly GCA_039090855.1). Taxonomy (NCBI): domain Eukaryota; kingdom Metazoa; phylum Arthropoda; class Arachnida; order Araneae; family Macrothelidae; genus Macrothele; species Macrothele yani. Next base: position 37,021,357 of record CM077018.1, read on the forward strand.
TTTTGTTTGTCTTATGAGCTTGCCACGTTCAAGTTTAGTATTGAGCTGCATCTTACATCTCACCAATCTATGGTCACTACCTGTGTTGAACTTGTTTAGCACACTGCAGTCTTCTATGACGAAATTTTTGTTACTCATAAAAAAATCAATTTCACTTGTTTTCCCATTTGGATCTCTCCATGTCCATTTCCTGTGTGGCTCTTTCTCGAAGAAGGAGTTCAAGATGAAAAACCCTTTTATTTCCACGCTGGTTTCTGTTGCTGTGACCGAATTCACCCACTGAAGTTTCATTCTGTTGCCGTTGCCCTATTTTTGCATTGAAATCTCCCATAATTATCTTCAAGTGCTGCTTACCTTTATTATTTAGATGACGAATTTTCTCATAAAATTCTTCAATTTCTTCTTCAGCATGACTTGTGGTGGGTGCATAAGTTTGAATAATCTGAGCCTGATATCTTCTCGAGAGTTGGATAACGAGTCGTGCAGCTCTGTCAGGGGAACTTTTAACTTCTACAACTTTATCCTTCAGTTTCTTGTTTATTATAAATCCAACAATACTAGTTCTGCCTGTATCTGTACCACGATAGTAGAAGAGATGTCCACTTTTCAGTTCAATGAGATCTTCTCCTTTTCTCCTTACCTCACTTACCCGACGATGTCCCACTTGATCCTTTGTAGTTCCTCTTCCAATTCAAGAAACCTTCTAATCAGAAGATAGGGTGCGTCCATTATACGTAGCCAAGGTGAGAATCAGATGTCAGCCTAGTCCTGTCCTCCGGGGATTCTTATCACCCTCTGCCTTCATGTCGCACTGGCCGCTGCCTTGGCCAGGTACATTCCAGCTGCCGGAGACTGAGAGCCACGATTTAAGTTGTGGAATCATTTTGGAGGGGTTTGTCCATAACTCACAGCGCTGGCCGAGCGGGTTGGTGAGTGTGGGATAGCATTTCCTCTAATCCCGATAGTATAGTTATACCACTTTTGGCCGTCGTCAGAGCCACTTTAGTGGGAACAGGATGCACCACGAGAAAGTGGAGTTGACATTTGTCAAGGAGAGGCTGTGATGTTAGGCATCACCTGACCTTACATCCCTTACCATATACATTAAATAAATGAATTAATAAATAGTATTCATTTGTGCAAATTTCATGAACGCATATGCAGCGATTTTGTTTATGAGCAGGTGTAAACATGCATCGTACTGCCGATCGTATTCTTCGCAATTTGCGGAAAACAAATCGTTTTGCGAAGGAAAAAAGCTTTGGCGATTACCTTTGGCGAATAATTAATTAAATAATTGAAGAATTGTTCTGCCTTATTAACGGAGTAATCGAATTCGGCAGATAAATGGCAAAGCTATTTCGATATACAGAGGCTATTTTTCTAAGAGCTGACTTAACCTCATATAAATAATCAGAATAAGAGAAAGAGGTGTTTTGAAAAATCAAAAGTCTTTCCTTGAGTTAACGTCAATATGTATGATACTCGTTTGCCAAAAAATAAAACCAAAAAAATCGCAAACTGCACTGACAACGATGTTGGGAAGAAAATGAAATGCAAAAAGCATTTCGATGTAATTTCAGTTCTATCCGTTGTTCGCAGGTCGTCATTCACTAGATGAAAAAGTCCTTTTCACGCAGTTTTTTACAATGACAGTAAATTTACTAATTTTTCATTTCATATATCTTTGAAGAAAAGTTTAATATATATTTTAAGCGTTTTGATAAAAAGATTTAATTCCGAAACCTAAGAAGCTGCCGAGTGAGTTAAATCACTCGGGTTAATTTTTGAACTGTACGATTTGCGTTTGTCGGGTAAGTAATCATGTTGATCCATAGAGCATATGCTCCTGCCACGAAATACACCTTTTCCACATTTACTTCAAATTTTGATTTCGCACCGTTCAAAAACGCCTTTCCGTGCGCAAATTGCAGCGTTTTTCCAGCTTTCTTGAAAAACATAGTAAGTAGCTTGCGTTGAAGAGAGAGAACGCCGACCACAAGCATCATTTCAACGCATATCGAACCATAGCTAATTGCGTGCATAATTTGATGCGGGTAAATGTATAATATTCGCTGTCTAAAGCCTAGAGAAGAATCATCGCTATTTGGGATATATCGTATTCGAAAGTGAAATACATTATGTCAAAAAACACTCATCTGTTATTAGGTCGAATGTTTTCTAAAAGAATGTGAGGTCAGTATGCATCATGTTGATTATATTGAAAATTACTGTGTACTTTTCTGAATCGTTTTTAAATCCAGAGTAGAAAGTTTAAGGAATTCTCGCTTTGAATGCTGAAATAGTTTTGTAATTTTTAAAGTGGCATTTTTGACACATATTTTGTAATTTGATTCTAACACTTGTTTTTAAGACACTCTAATAAATGAGATGAATAATGCATATAATAAAAGCTAGCGTGACGTTTTGCCATAGATTCTTCATTCCTCTCTGTTTCCTCTTCTTTTTCCTTAAGTACATAATTATTTGAATAAGAAATTCATTGTGGTAAATATCTTATATACAATTTGAAATTTTTCATGACACATTTTTTCCGCTAGTAGACGTGAGAATGTATATCTAACTAGAGATATTCGACCAGGCGTAGTGATTCGGTTGTGATTACTTTTACTATTGCTGGTATTGTTATACAAATTCCATTCAATTCCATTCGAAAGGAAATAACTCACATTACACCATTTAAAAGTTATGCAGGGTACTTTTCGCATTTCTTTTTCTTCGTTGGAGTATCTAGTAGTAGCAAGTATTTTCGCGTCGGAAGAAGATTGAAAGAACGTCCTCATTTTACCCTACAGTTCAGTGTAATTTTTCTTCTTTACTTTCCCAACGGACTGAGATTATAAATAGTATGAAAAATTGCTTTTCTTACAATTGTTGGGCCCTGTTGGAGCCATAAAACCTGTAAATATGGAACTTTTACACGAAGTGTTTACAAATTCACTAAAAATTCTGCATATGTTGAAAACTTGCTCAGTAAACGTTTCTACATCATCTGGCGAAACATGTGATTGTCAAAATAAAGCAGAATAATAATACACACAAATGAGCCATAATATTATGGCCAGTCTCACCAAAGAGAACTGATTGCGCCTGGAGACCGAACAGTTGAGCATGTAAAGTTCACAGCGCAGTATATATTATTACACGAGGACAGGCTTTCGGTTAGCAGATTGTTGGGAGTGAGAATGGGAAAAGCTGCGAGTTATAGGAGTTTGATAAAGGACAAATTGTGTTGGCACGGTGCTTCGGGACCAAGATCTCGGAAACGGCGTGGTTTCTGGGTCGTTCACTTGCCGATGAAACCAGTACGTATCGAAAGTTGTGTACAGGTGGCTAAAGGACGAACCGTCGTCCAGCCGTGTGCCGTCTTCAGCTCTATGATGCCGCAGTTGAGCGGAGGCTGTCGCGCATTGCTTATAGCAACCACAGGGCCACAGTGCTACAAATAACCCACATCTACAACAATGATGACCACAGCAATGTGCCACAGCACACGATTCATCGCAGCCTTCTGCGCATGTGCCTGCGTAGCCGAAGACCCAGCTGGGTCCCTATGCTCACTGCACATTATCGCCAACAATGTATGAAATGGGCCCAAGATAATCAAGATCGGACCGTTGATGACTTAAAAAAAGAAAATGTCCTTGTCTGCCGAATCAAGATTCCTGGTGCATCACGCAGACGGCTGAGCGCCGATACGCCGACTACCTACTGAGGCTATGGCACCTGGATGCACTGTTGTGTGGAAACAGGCTGGCTGCAGAGGTGATACGTTGTGGGTGATGTTTTTGGGGGGACTCTTTTTGCCCCATTATCTCAATATCACAATCCTTGACAGCTGTGAGGTATCTGAACATCGTTGCGGACCAAGATCGCCCATTCAGGACAAGTGCGTCTTCTGCTGGTGATGGCGATTACCAACAGGATAATGCGGCATGCCACACTTCCAGAATCGTCAAGAAATGGTTCGAGGAAGAAGATGGTAACCATCTGTTAATGCCCCGACCTCCAGGTTTACCTGACAAGAACTCAATTGAACATTTGTTGTTTGACCCGGAAAAGCGGTTTCGGGCTAAATCACCACCACCACCATGAGATGTACGGAAACTGCAGGACCTACTACTGACATTGTGGTATCAGGTACCACAGGATACCTATATCCATCTCATCGAATCAATGCCTAGCCAAGTGGCCACTGTTTGAGGGATAAAGGGGGTCCCACATGTTATTAGGTAGGTGGCCAAAATGCAATGGCTCATCAAAATGCAATGCATAGACCCCTGGATGGTGACTGAAATAAGACAAATAGACAATTCGGACATTCTCAAGCTGCTAAATTTCAGTCATTTGTATGCCTAACCAAAACGAATTTGTATACAGATAGCTATCATAGTTCCAGGCCGTATTTATGAGGTGCAGAGATTTTTGTTTAATAGTGTATATTCGAAATAAATGATTTACCTTGAATCACATTAAAATATAAATATTCTACTAACAGACCGTACTTTTTTCTGAAAGTTAAATGTACACTGGTAAATAAAAAATGTGATAATAACTTTCTTACGTCAGATGTATTTGAATCACATGTGAAACATGCTTGATGCCGGAATAAATAAAAGGAAAAAAAATCATAACAGGCAAAAATTTTACGTTTCTTTCTGAAAGTGATATGGAATCACTAATCAAGCGATACTACTTCATATAAAGTGACGTTTTATATATTTTGCAAAATAAACTATTTTTCTTCTCTATACTGAATTACATGCAACCAGTGGGTAGGGAAATTTTTTATGTAGACGCAGTTTATGATTCGCCATAATTCTTTAAACTACAAGAAAAAGTTTATATGAAATACTCGCAGAGAAAACTCAATACAATTCCTGAAACATTGTCAAGGAAACATTTCGTCTTGATGAAAATGTACGTAAAGGTGTGATTCTACGTGTTTGTGCTATTTAGAAAATCGAGATCATGATGTAAATCCGACTAATGGATAAAGGTTGGGATAAAAAATACGGTTTTAATATTACTCCGATCGACGTGCAATCCCTTATGCTTTTTCTCATTTTAACTACTGAAAAATTACGAATCTTCGTGCAGTGATGACAAGGTTGATATGGATGAGATTTGCGCTAACACTCCGAGAGAGATTTCACAGTTTTCAGATGCCTTAATATTTCTGTCATCTTCAATTTTATGAGTTGGAGAGAAACTATGTCTGTGTCATTACTTTGTTGATAATGTTATTTTGAATATATGATTCCTTTCCAATTTTTTGCGACAATTCCAACGTCCATTTCTCGTGCAATGCCTTCATGAAAATGTTTCTTACGCACAACGACGTAAAACGTAGAGATGGAGGTACTATCGATGGCACTATCGATAGTATCGCTTGTTTTATCGATCTTAGTACATCGATAGTACATCGATATTTTTAAGTTTTTCAATGCTGTAAGTGTAAATCACGATGATGTACACTTTTCAGCTTCCATCGACGGCTTTGATGATTGAAACGCTCATTTTCACCTCATTTATACTGGTGGCGAAAACATTGAGCCCAGCCATATTGATACATGATGATAATGCGAAACTAAAGTTAACACTATTCAAAAGAGTAAATGGTGAGGGTATGCGGTTTTTGCACTCTGTTGCACGTTTCAGCCGAATAAAGACGATGTCAAAAGCATTGTTCTTGCTGTTTGTACTGGAAGTTTAAAGGTGCGTCAAGTGCTGAAAGATTTTGTTGAGGGTAAGTAATCAATAATAAAGGGTAATCGTAAAATATTGTTTGTGCAACTTTATTTTTCTTTTGGTAAGGATAAGGTCAACGAAAAATGTCGTCTTTGTTGAAAAAATTGTAAAATGTCGGGCAATACGTCGAACCTTAGGCATAATTTAAAACGACAGCATCACGCTGCGGTCGGATTCAATGATACCAGGAAAAAAAAATTGAGGAACAGCCCCACTCAAAATTTTATTCATTCAATTTCTCACGAATTAATACCAGGATTTTGCGGAACACTGTAGAAAAAATTATTTTCGCATGCAAATCTGCAGAATTTTCTTTTTTAGCTTTTGTGAACCGAAACAAAAAAATCATACAGTACAAACAGAAAATGAGAATTAAAGATCCCGAATTAGCTCGTTCTTTAGGCAAAACATTTTTTTTTCGTGACTTTTGCTCACTCATTACAGGAGGATATCGTCAAAAAGCAGATTCCCCCTATCGGTTGCGCAGTTGTCTAAGCACTAGCTTCTGATCATTCGTCCGAGATTAGCCGGATTCGAAGATGTGCGAATGCTTACAGCCCATCTAGTTACTCACTGTGGTCGTTAAACCCAAACCAAAATAAAATAGGTTAGTTTCGAAGTTTATCGGAGCTTAGCTTTTTGACAATGTGGAAAAGTAACAAAAATTGTTGTCAGAAATAATGTTTCATTCCGGAAAACAAATTATCTCCCAAGAAATTTAGTCAATACACTATCAATGGTACTATTGGTAGTTATCGATAGGTCTCCACCTCTAGCAAAACCATGCAGGTAGGAAATGATTAAAACGAAGCGCAGTCTTCGTGCTGGTGAGCCAACGCGTTACCCGCTAAAAGATCTTGTAGGCAACAGCCTAACCCTAAGGAACATACTTTTACAGCTGGTGGGTGGAATTACTCAGTGAAACAAAAGCCTCATTGCTAAAAATAATCAAAAACTCGGTTGATTTTTGTAAATCTAATAATTTTTCGAAAAAAATATTGCGAGCTACTCCATACCAACAAGTAATGAAATGTATTTTCAATTTAAAATAATATTTTATTAACGTATTCACCCTTCACCATATTTAAAGCTAACATCATATTTATAACGAGGTTTTTCGTGTTCAACTTATTTAAATAAATATATTAACAATAGCTTTAAAATATATTTCGGTTTACAACCTCAATATTTTCTTGTAAGATTCTGTACCCAAAGGCTGGTTTTGTGGAATACATGAAAGTTCGAACGCCTACATTAAAAGGGTGGACATTCTTCCACAATCTTGTTTAAGTATCGGAAGTACAATCCTTTGACAGTCGTAGTACGGTTTATTAGTACACTTCTTTAGCAGTGTAGTTTCCCTTTTCGTGTACATGCTAGCAAATGTAAAGGCCTTCCAAACAAAATGGAGCTTCTTTCTTTGTCTGTATCGTAGGAGAATAACTACACAGATACAAGAATTTTGATATATGCTAGTTTTTTATTTCGCGATTGCACACTTTAACATACAGTGAAGTGCTAAATGTCGTCGGATAGCAGTATGCAATGAAATTTCAACTGGCGCTGATGTGATATAAATGCCTCGAAGCACACCGCGATTTTTATCAGTTTCGACGGATATTCTCGTGAGTCAGGTTGAACAAATGCTTTTAGGGTTATGTCAAGCCAACGTGAATTCTCGGAGTCTAAACGAGGCATGGTAGTGGGAGCCAGACGAACAAATGCTTTTAGGGTTATGTCAAGCCAACGTGAATTATCGGAGTTTAAACGAGGCATGGTAGTGGGAGCCAGACGGATGGGACATTAAATTTCCGAAGTTGTGCAAACATTCAACATTTCTCGATCCACGGTGTCACGTGTGCACCGAGAATAGCACATAGAAGGAATTATCACACACCGTGGACAGCGCAGTGGCCTACCATGTATGCTGAATGACCGTGACTAACAGCATCACAACAGGATTGTTCAATGGCTCCAATGACATCCACATCCAATGCGGGAGGTACTAGAGACATATGCATCAGGTCATAATTTCTACCATGATAATATTTGATGGGTATCAGAGAATGCACAATTTTTTGTCGCATAAACTACTGTTGTGGCGGAAATCTCAGCCACGTTATATATTTATTAAATAGGTAGCCGAAATTAAATCTGAAGCGAAATTTTGAATTTCGACTAAAATTTAACTTTGGGAGATGGGTAGATGCATTTTGAAACAACCAAAAATCAAACTTATAAGAAGAAACTTTGAGATGTCATATTTGTTATAGCACAACTGAGTTTTCACCTGTGTCAGTGTTTCTGTGAATTTGGTTTCAGCCGAGGAATAACTAAAGCACTGTGTTTTTGGTACATGTGTAACATATGTGTCAACTCAAAGAGACCGTGTTTATGAACTCGTGTTTGTAAGCATGAACAAAAAAGAAAATATCAGACCGTAATTATTTTACTTATTAGGACATTATCATTATGTAAACAACAACCAAGGGACTTCCTAGCCAACGTCAGAGCGTTGGGTGATGAGTGCCATTGCTCAGAAGTTTAAGAGACAGCAAGAAAACTGAATTGTCAATTCTTATTAAAATTTGGTTTTTGAAAGGCTAATGCCTATATTTATTTGTAAAACAATAACAACATGGTATCAAAAAAAAAAAGAATATTTAAAGAACAAACTGTACTGATAGTGTTGCGAGATCACAACCTTTTTCTTATGTCATAACAATTCCTGTTGATACATTTTTGCCTGTTTTTGTAGATTTGGCTTCACATGCCTCTACCATTTTCATGGATTTTTAAGGCCATTACAAAACATCATGAGTGATTTTTAATAAGAATTTTTTTTCCTATTAAAACAATAACATTAGTAACGGTCAGCTACAGCCTTCCCCCTTCAATAGTGCTTGGATTAGTAAATTTTTCAGCTCTTTTATACATCCCCTTATCCAAAAAAAACAACCTTTAACCATATTATGAGAAAGAAAAGCAATAAAAGACAACTTACATAATTAAGCTCGAGGACCTGTTGTCTCACGTTTCACCTGTTTCCTTTTTTCTTTTTTTTTTTTTACTGTCCCGCCGCTCTTAGTTGAATTACCGTACTTCTCTTTGTGGACATATCTTCGGCAGGCCTGTCTGAAGTGGCTCCTTCAATATCTTCCTTATTTTCAGACTGGTATCTTAGATGGTCTACACTATCTTCTTGCTCCTCAATCTTGTGTTGTTTTTCCCTTTCCTGTTGAGGATGGCACCGAGTACGGAGGGGGAGACTGTTATGAGGCTATTTGATCTCTCCTCGTAGCAAAGTGTATAACCTGGTCTCCATTCAATTTTTTTTCTTTCACCTCGGCCACATCGGTTGGTGCGCTGCCACTAGTCGCCCAGGGCTCTCCTCACAGCTAGGGATAGCTGTTTAAAAAAAAAGAAACGGACTTAGCGCTGTTGTTCTCGGAGAGGCATCATAATGCGTGGGGTTTTTCCTTTTGTTTTCTCACTGGGGTTGCAGGTCCAAGTAGGTAGCCTATGTTAAAAACTTTTGAGCTTCCCAGGAGGAGGATAACCTCCTAACCTCACTCTGGGCTTCTCAAAGACAATCTACCTCATTTTCTTTACACCTATCAGCCCGCAATCATTTTTTTTTAGTCCTCTCTCTAGCAGTTCATTTTTGCAACTTCTCTCTAAAATCAAAATGGACGCGCAGACCTCTCCTCCCCTTCAATACTTCAAGCGACCAATTGCATCAGGCCATGAAGACGCCTCCATCCCATTGGCTGTTCTAGCCAAGAACACGTGAAATGCACGTGTTCGACACCTGACAGGTGAATGCTTCGCTAGGGTCCACATTTCGAAAACAACCTCATAAAGTTTGACGCGAGGGACTGCTGCTTCCCACATTCAATCGGCCAACCACTTCCCCTTTCATAGTGCCTTACACGGGTATCTATTTCAGTTCGCTAAGCCCCTTCTCAGCTAGGGATATTTACCAGACCTCGGGGAAAAGAATGTTGGTAACTCCTGGTGGTCTTTTCCCAGGAAAGAAAACCTCTGAAAGGGATCGAAAGAATTTTCTGCCATCCAGCCCTTTTCTGGGTAACTTGGATCATTAACCGCTATCTGTTAAAGGAGGGAGGCTGTATCTGGCTTACAAAATGTTTTAACATGTTACCTCATACACTGAACAAAGCAAGAAATACAAAATATATTTTTTTCTTAATTATTATTTTTTTTATGAGCGTACCCCAGGTTTATTCTCATGAATGTTGCGACATCGCACCTTTTGGTACTGCGTCGTATGAATGCTACATTTTGTTCACACACATAGAGAAAAAAATTATTAATACTGCTCTTACTTTAATTCTGCTGAGTATGTTTTTCCTTTCCTCCTGCTGGGCTGAGTAATCCAAAAACACAAGGACAGCATTGTGACTGCCAGTCCGCACTATATACATTTCCTTTTCTTTCTTTCGTGGAAAAAAAAAACGAACACCTTTCTTTCCGGCCTCACAGAACAAAGAAGGGAAAAAAACAAAAAAACAAATGAGAAATAGAATTTCTGTAACTTTTTCTTGACTTTTCTCTCTAGATCCAAACATCGAACCCAGGGGAGGTGAAATCTAAATTTACGAAAAGTTTAACAGCAAATCACTCCAGGGAAGAATCGTCACCCTTTCCTGAACTGACCACAATTATCCCTCCGATTTATTTATTTTTCTTTCAAGAAAAACGTGGATAATGTTGATGAAAATCTGAAAACATTGATCAGGTGTGCACAGATTTTCAGCAACATATCACTGCATTCTTCCCATGGGAGACAACAACAAAAAAAAACAACCAAGAAAAACTTCGAGAAACATACCAAAGCCACATGGAAATGTACCATGTCCTGAGCAAGGAACAGATAAACCAACATCTTACATAAATACTATACAATTTCCTGGAATTCCAGGAGCTGCAAGATGCTCCCTGGACACAACCAAACTCTATTTATCACTGGTAAGTATGAACCCTTAATCAAAGAAAATAAACAAAAGTGAATTGTTGGCTTGGCAGTGGAAATTGGAATCGACAGGAAAATTCTCACCAAACAACCACAACACTATACGAGACCACAAATTCAAAATATGCTTCACTTGATTTATCAATACTACAGAAAACATAATTGCTTCCTACACTACACTTAAGGTAACAATCAATATTATCACACGACTATTTACACGCAACGTTGCAACTGAATTGGAGTGCACTATTTACTTCCGAGCTATGAATCCACGACCATCTCTGGGACGCAAAAAATACCTAGGTGTCAACACAGTACTTGTGGGTATGCGACTGGCTCTCGGCCTTGAAGGACCAGCTTGCTCCACTACCGGAGTACTTGCTCGAGTTTGTATATTCGCCTGTTCATTAACTACCTCAGGAGTGCCGGCTGGAGTCTGAATACTCGCCTGTTCACTCACCACTGCAGGAGTGTTTGCTGGCCTAGGCAATCTCCCATAACTTGTTCTCCTCCCAGGAAACGGAAACCACGGAATGAAACCTACACCACTACTATCAATCTCCTTCACTTGTGTTTGTGTAGAATTGTCCTCTTGAACTTCCTCCGTCTCCTCGGAGTTTGTACTATCCCCGCTCTTATTCATGGCACTTGGAAATAGAGGCCTGTCCCTTACCTTGGTCAGCCTATCCACATGGACCAACTCCTTTTTCCTGGGATCAGGGATGAAGGTAATCTTGTAATTCACCGGCGGTACCACCTTGGTGACACGATAGGGTCCCGAACATAGCTTGCTCAGTTTCTTACTTCGTCCTGGCTTCACTGCAGGAGAATATAAATACACCTTGTCATTAAGGGTGATATGCTTATCAACGGCAGTCTTTGCACGTTGTTTCTCCTGTGTGCCTGCAGCCTTTTCCAGGTTTGCCTTGACAGCCTCGAATGCTATGTTTAGCCTATCCGTGAGGTCGTCACAATATTCCAACTGAGAAGCATATGTACGTACTCGGGGACTGCCGATCAAATGATATGGAAACACCAGGTCTCTTCCATATGTGAGATAGGCTGAGGTTTCCCCAGTACTTATGTGCACCGCTGTCCTGAATGCAAGGAGTGCCATGGGAAGGCAATGGTCCCAGTCATCCTGTCTATCCGAGACCAGGTGACTAACTGACTTAATCAAGCTATCATTCAATTTCTCACACTGTCCATTAGCAGAGGGATGATATGGGCTACAATTCAACTTTTTGATACCCAGCCTCTCATAGACTTTCATCATGGCTGCCGACAGAAAGTTTGTGCCCCTGTCTGTCAACAATTTGGTTGGCACACCATGTGAAGCAATGAATTTTTCTATGAGGACCTGGGCTATCGTTTCACTTTTTGTGTCTGGTAACGCATAGGTTTCTGGCCAACGAGTAAAGTAGTCAGTGATAACTAGAATGAATCTATTTCCTGACATGGTGGTGACCAGAGGTCCCACAACATCCATAGCAATTTTCTCGAATGGGCGACTAGGAAGCTTTGCCCTTACCAAAGGTGCCTTTCTACCAGGTTTGTAAGCTCTTTTACTTAAGCAGCTGTGACAGCTGTCTACATATGCCTTAACCACTGAGTACATGTTGTGGAAGTAGAATCGGGAGCGTACCTGCTCCAATGTTCTGTTGAACCCTGGATGAGCCACAGTTTCCGAGTCGTGGCACTGCTCCAAAATCTCTTCCACCATAGTTTCTGGTATGACCAGCTGTTCTCGTGGTTGATTCCTGGTATCTCCTGACTTGGGCAATACGTAGTGCCATAAGAGTCCATCTTGTAGGTAAAACTCATCTGAGACCTTGAGTTTACCCAGCTCTCCCTTTCCTTCCAGCAACTCAATCTGTTTATTCCACCTGCTATCCTGCCTCTGCAATTCCTTCACTCTTGTCCGTTCCTCTGCCTGTCTTGCTGCCGACTGCTCCACCACTTCGGTGGTCAGCACATTCCTAGACAGATAGTCAGCTACGACATTCGATTTCCCTGGTCTGTGTTGAATTGTATAATCGAACTGCTGTAACGACATGCACCAGCGAGCTATTCTAGAAGTGGGATCCCTTAATTTGAAGGCATATGACAAACTGGCTTGGTCGGTAATGATGAGAAAGTGTTTAGCATAAAGATATTGTTTGTAGTAGTTTACTGCAAACACTACACTAAGCATTACCTTCTCCACCACAGAATAATTAAGTTCCGCTCCTTTTAACTTTCGGCTAGCATATGCTACTGGATGCAATTTTCCTCCTTCCTCTTGTTGCAATGCGGCCCCAATAGCAAATTTTGAAACATCACAAGCAACCACAAATTCCTTTGACAAATCAGGTAATTTCAGGCAGGGCTCACTTAAGAGTGCCTGTTGTAGTTCCTCAAAAGAGGTCTAGGCTTCAGGTGTCCATTTGAATGTTTTTTTCTTCCTGATCAGATTAGTCAGGGGCAAAGCCAATTTGGCATAATCAGGGATAAACCTCCTATAAAAACCTGTGAGACCTAGGAAAGCTCGGACTTGCTTAACGGAATTTGAAATTTTGAAGTTTCTGACAGCTTCCAAATTTCTGGGATCAGGCGTGACGCCATTTTGACTGACAACAAATCCCAGGTACCTAATTGAAGACTTCAAAAAGTGGCACTTGTCCGGTTTAAGCTTAAGGTTGTGTTGTCTCAACCTTTGGAAAACAATCTCCAGCTTATCAAGGTGTTCCTCGAAAGTTTTGCTGGCAATGACAATGTCGTCAATGTATATGCCAACCTGGAGAGGCTTGAGACCTGATAGGACTATTTCCATCAGCCTATGGAAGCTGTTTGGGCTGTTCCGCATCCCAAATGGTACCCTTAGCCACTCGTACAAACCCTGATCGGTGACAAAAGCTGTTTTATAAACATCCGAAGGGCGTACTTTCATCTGGTAAAACCCTGAGGTCAAATCCAGAGAGCTAAAGTAGGTGGCTCCTGCTAAGGAATCCACCATCTCCACCAAATTTGGAATCGGAAAGGAATCCGGTACTGTCTTGGCATTTCGCCTCCTAAAGTCAGTACAGAGACGATAACTGCCATCTGATTTTTTTTACAAGGAGAACAGGTGCCGAATAAGGACTGTCACTAGGTTGTATAATACCTGCCTCCAAAAGTTCGTTGATCTGCCTATTGAGTTCGTCTCGAAGAGCATAAGGAACTCTATAGGCTCTCTGTCTCACAGGGATCTCATCTGTCAGATGAACCTGATGTAGCAAGGTGTCACATTCACCTAACTCTGCTACATTCTTCGCAAACGTCCTCCTATGCGAGTGCAAAAATGAGGATAATTTTGACTGCTGATCAGGAGGTAGATGCGACACGTCGAACTCGTTCGCCCATGTGGAACAATCATCAATTTGACTGTCCACGTTTGACACTGAAGCTACCTGAATTGGTTCCGCTGTAACCAACCTAGAATGCTTGTTGAGGTAAACCACTGAGTCCGATAAATTGATCACCTTCACCAAAGGTACTATCATTATTGGTACTGTTCACCGAGCGACCTATCCAAAGGGACTCGCATTTGAATGCGTCTGCCTGCTGTAAGAGCATAACTTCCCCCAACTCTGCACAGTCTGCAACCGTTACCGAAATTATCCTTTCAGATTTTGGGGGTATTTTCTCCGTTCGGACAGTTTTTCCAAAATAATGCCTTTTCCCTAAATTTTGACTTCCCGAAAGTGCCTCGGATACCTCAGTAGGGAGAGAATCCTCCTGATGCACTACTGACTCAGCCGGTGGGTTGGTTTGTTTACCTTTTGAAATGGGGGTCTCCTCAGGAGAGAAGGCTCCCTCTCCAGCAGTAACCACACCAATAGGATCGACACCAGTATGCTCTGACACTTTAGGGGTACTCTGGGGTATCACCGTCTTTCTTACACACCTCTTCCTCCTTTTTCTCTTAACCACTTTCCTCTTTCTCTTTGATATTTGGAACATCTGTTTCACCAAAGCAATCACTTACTCCCTCTCTCGTGGATAAACATTTGGCATGCGTGCTCCTACTCTACTTAAAGTGCCTGCTGCAGCATTGAAAACAAATTGTTGTGCCTTTAAAAGGTCAAAACCAACAATGACATCATAATCTGATGATAACCGAGTCTGGGTTACAAACACCTTATGCTTAAAATTCACCCCAGACAAAAAAAATTTCAATTCCACATAGGCCTTAATATCCAGGTGTTTCCCTGAAACACCCTTGACCACTAGGTTGGGATACTTCATGAATCTCTTACATCCTGGTAAGGAGTTGAGGCAACCCTCGGTTATTAAGCTAACTGACGCCCCCGTGTCAATCAGTAGCCTCAAGGATTTCCCACTAACTACTCCTTCCAGAATAGGCATGCCAAACGAGTGACCGTTGGTGAAACATGAGCCAATTGGAGCCTTTACAACAAGGGGTTCTTTCTTAGAAGATGACTCCCAATATCTTCTCCCCACTACCAGTTTAAAGCATCCGACCTGTTGTGTTGACTGTTTCGTTGTTGACTATTTCTGCCCGGTGGTGCATGTCGAGTCCTTCCGCCCCTGGAATGGGAAAGATATTGACTGCTTTCGCGACCCTGATTCCTATACTCCTGAGAGGGCCTGTCTATCTGGCGACATTCATTTGCATAATGCCCTACCTTGTTACACCGATAGCAGATCACAGTGAGCCTGCTGCTCCGGCGGAAATCTTCCTGTCTTGGGCGACTAGGGGATCTGTATCTATCCGACCTGCCTTCTCGTGGATATTCCTGTCTCCTATCTCTCCGGTACCTTGTGGGTGAGGAGTAATTGTTCCTGGCTGGGGAAAAACCTGATTCCCTACTAGCAGGAGAACTGCTGTGCCTCGGCTCTTCCCTCGGTGGTTTCTCACTGGCACTGGCATTAGCAATTGCTAAAGTGGCTACTTGCTTGCCCAGTTCCCTAATTTGGTCACACAGTACTAACAACATGGGACTTGGAGGAGTTTCCTCCCCAAGCTCATGCTTAGGGGCATGATTATCTCCTTCCTCCACTCCTGCGAAGGATACTCCCCGAGAAAAACTGGCCATGTACTTCTCATTTTCTTCTTCCAATATGGCCTTCTCTTTTGCGTCTTTATAGGTTCGTGGTTGATGAGACAGAACCAGGCGACGAATTTCTGGGTCCACTCCTGTTATGAACTGGGCCAAGACATTCTGGTCTCTGAACTCGGCCAAAGCTCCAGCGTTTTCATTGAAGTAACTAAAGGCTGCCCGTTCTAGTCTAGCTGCAAATTGCCTCACTGTCTCACCCCTTTTCTGTACGCACGAGTGAAATCTTCCCATCTTGAGAGTTACCGATTCAGGTGAAGCAAACCTCTCAATTAGTTCTTTTTCAACCCCTAATAATCTACATTCCCTGACCGGGCAATCACATCCCTAACTAGTTGTTTGGCCTCTCCTGTACACCTATGTTTCAATACCACAAATTTCTGATCTGCTGCCCAGCATCCCATGAGTGCCACATCCTTTAATGTCTCAAAGAATTCTTTCACTGACAATCTACTAGGATCCCCAGAAAACTCCTTCACTAGTCCCATTAGACCTGGGAGACTCCAATTTACTCCTTGGATTTCTCCGGTACCTTCTCCTTCATTAGCCATGATTTCACTAATTCAATTTACTCTTGCTTCAGCATGAAAAAAATTTTTGGAATATTTATATATACTCAGCACTAGCACTGCTGTAGCTGTATCTAAGGTTATCCTAACACCCTATTAATCTTGCACTACACCTTCACTATACTAACACTCTCAATGAAACTAACTCACTGTAGCAAAGGAAACCCAAAACAAAAATTATTTGAAATTACACTAAATTCACACTACCATCAACCACTACACAGAATAACACTGTATTCGCCTCCTAGCATCTGAAGGAATAAACAATCTACCCACATTACAAAATACCAATAATACTTACCAAACACTGATATAATCACAACATCAAAAGAAATTTATGTGCTCACACTCTCACAGAATATCGAAATAATATTTTTGCCCAAATAAAAAAAAAGGCAAATTCTATGTTCTAAAATTCAAATAGCACCCAAAACTCCAGTCTCCATATTAATTTGATTTCCCAGCAGAAGGAAAAGGAGGCAAAAAAAGAAATTATGGTTGTCCTAGTTAGTATGATGTTATGCTTCACTTTACTCCTAACTTGAGCCGAAACCATACAAATTGAAATATTACACCAAAAAAAAAATTTTTACTTTTTCCTAGGGCAAGGGCTTTGTAACAACTCCCTAACTAAGTAATCCTGTAACTGTTATTAATACTGACATGTTCTATGAATTGTGCAAGTTATCATCATACCTATTCAGATTTAAGCTCCCTCAAAGAAAAATCTTCAATGCAGAAATTCACACTATGCTAATATACTCAAAATTCTACACTATTCATTTAAACACTTATGTATGCAAATTGCTCCAAAACTTATCTATGCAAAACACTAGAAAAAACATATGCACTAAACACTAGATTATATTGTTCCTAACTTTGAAATTTGAAGAAATATATATATATATATATATATATATATACGGTCTGATATTTTCTTAAAATATATATATCTTAAAAAAAAGTGTCTTAAAAAAAAAAGGGATGTAAGGTCAGGTGATGCGTAACATCACAGCCTCTCCTTGACAAATGTCAACCCCGCCTTCTCGTGGTGCATCCTGTTCCCACTAAAGGGGCTCTGACGACCGCCAATAGCGGTATAACTATACCATCGGGATCAGAGGAAATGCTATCCCACACTCACCAACCCGCTTGGCCAGCGTGGTGAGTTATGGCCAAACACCTCCAAAATGACTCTACAACTTAAATCTTGGCCCTCAGTCTCCGGCAGCTGGAATGTACCTGGCCAAGGCAGCGGCCAGTGCGACATGAAGGCAGAGGGTGCTAAGAATCCCCGGAGGACAGGACTAGGCTGCCATTTGATGCTGAATTTGGCTACCTACAACGGACGCTCCCTATCTTCTGATTCAAGGCTTCTTGAATTGGAAGAGGAACTACAAAGGATCAAGTGGGACATCGTGGGGCTAAGTGAGGTAAGGAGAAAAGGAGAAGATCTCATTGAACTGAAAAGTGGACATCTCTTCTATTATCGTGGGACAGATACTGGTAGAACTAGTGGTGTTGGATTTATAATAAACAAGAAACTGAAGGATAAAGTGGTAGAAGTTGAAAGTTCCTCTGACAGAGCTGCACGACTCGTTATCCAACTATCGAGAAGATACCAGGCTCAGATTATTCAAACTTATGCACCCACCACAATTCATCCTGAAGAAGAAATTGAAGAATTTTATGAGGAAATTCGTCATCTAAATAATAAAGGTAAGCAGCACTTGAAGATAATTATGGGAGATTTCAATGCAAAAATAGGGCAACGGCAACAGAATGAAACTTCAGTAGGTAAATTCGGTCACGGCAACAGAAACCAGCGTGGAAATACTCTCGTTGAGTTTGCAGAGGCAGAAGGATTTTTCATCTTGAATGCCTTTTTCAAGAAAAAGCCACACAGGAAATGGACATGGAGACATCCAATTGGGACGACAAGTGAAATTGATTTTATTATGTGTAACAAAAAATTCGTCATCGAAGACTGCAGTCTGCTGAACAAGTTCAACACAGGTAGTGACCATAGATTGGTGAGATGTAAGATGCACCTCAACACTAAACTGGAACGTGGCAAGCTCATAAGACAAACAAAATGTATTGACATAACCAACCTTAAAAAACACCATAATACTTTCAAGTTGGAACTGAAGAACAGATTCTCTGCTTTAGAAGGCCTAACATCGGAAGAAGTGGATATTTCGGAAGTTAACAGAAAAGTAACCAAAGCTCTTATGGAAACAGCAACAAAATTAGCTGGGTCTAAGAACAAGTTGCATGTGAACAAATTATCAGAAAAAACCAAAATGTTGATGCAAAAAAGAAGAGAGATGAGGACAACTAAAGAAGATGTGACTTCCAAAGTGGAATATATAGAGCTATGCAAGACAGCACGAAAAAGTATCACTGAAGACGTAAGGAAATTCAACTGTGAGCTAGTGAGGAAAGCAATTGAAAACAACCAAAACCTAAAGATAGCAAAGGGACATCTCAGTAAGGGAAGAAAACAGATTATGGCTCTGAGAAAAGAAGATGGTTCTATAACAAGAAATAGAGGCGAAATTTTGACAAGAGTGAAAGATTTCTACTCCAAATTATATGAAAGGGATGATACATGTACTCCAGACATCATGAAAGGTACCAGTACCAGAGTTCTTCCAGTCCTCCCAGCAGAAGTTGCTCATGCAATCAAGAACATGAAGCGGGGGAAAGCTCCAGGAGAAGATGGAATTACTATAGACATCATACAAGAAGCAAGTGGAGAAATTGAAACGGTACTCGCCCAAATTTTCACCCGATGCCTTAATGAAGGGAAGATTCCTGAGGATTGGAACAATGCTACAATGATCCTGCTACATAAAAAAGGTGACATTGAGGATCTCAGGAACTACAGACCTATCAGCCTCCTATCAGTGGTTTATAAAATCTTCACTAAAGTTCTTTCACACCGCTTGAAGGTAACACTGGACATGGCTCAACCGAGAGAACAAGCTGGATTCAGGAGTGGCTACAGCACAATAGATCATATCCACGTACTGAGAGAACTAATTGAAAGAGCGAGGGAATATGAACTTCCATTGTGCATGGCTTTTATCGATTATGAAAAAGCCTTTGATTCGGTGAAACCATCAGCAGTTACCACGGCTCTGAAATCCTGCGGTATTGAAGATGCATACATTAATATTATTAATAACATCTATGAAAATGCAAGTGCAAAGATTCGGCTGTTTGAAAATACAACACACATAAAAATTGGAAAGGGAGTGAGACAAGGTGACACCATATCTCCGAAGCTCTTTAATGCCACATTGGAAAATGTCTTTCAATCACTGAACTGGGAAAACAAAGGGATAAAGATTAATGGAGATTATCTAACCCACCTTCGTTTTGCTGATGACGTAGTCATTTTTGCAACTACCCCATCAGAGCTGCAGAGTATGATCCAGGAACTTGCTGACAAGAGTAAAGAAGTGGGATTAAAAATGAACTTTCAGAAGACAAAAGTGATGTTCAATGCTTTTACAAGAAATGAAGATTTATCGATTGATGGAGAAAAACTGGAGATAACAGATACGTATGTTTATCTTGGACAGCAGATATCAAGTGAGGGTCACATTGATGAAGAAATTAATCGGCGTACAAAACTTGCCTGGAGAGCTTTTGGAAGAAACAGCATAATTTTCAAGAGCAATATGCCATTATGTCTTAAAAGAAAAGTGTTTGATCAATGCATCCTTCCAGTGCTTACGTATGGTGCAGAGACGTGGACCTTAACTAAAAGAGACATACAAAGGCTGCAGACAACTCAAAGCAGCATGGAGAGGTGCATGCTTGGTATAACCAGGAGAGATAAGAAGAGGAACTCGTGGATCCGAAAAATGACGAGAGTGGAAGACATCATGATCAGAGTTAAATCCCTGAAATGGCAATGGGCTGGACATACTGCCAGAAGGACAGACCATAGATGGACAGCCGAAATTTTAGATTGGATTCCAAGGGACAGGAAAAGACCCAGAAAAAGACCACATGGGAGATGGGTGGATGAAATTCGTAAATATGCGGGAGTGACATGGAGGAGACTGGCACAAGACAGACCGTTGTGGAGGAAACTTGGGGAGACCTTCGTCCAGCAGTGGATTGATAATGGTTGACAATGATGATGATGATGATATATACACCCTGAAGCTTTGACTTAATATCCTTACTCTCTGATTATTAATAGCAGTGAAGATGTACAAAACAAAATTATTGTTTACTGTAACCTTGTGTTATTCTATTTTTCACAATTATAACCCCAACTCAACCTTTAATTTCCACTGGCGTATGCTCTTACAAAATTTTCAGAGACTACTCAGCTATTTTCATTTAACAACAAAACTTATCAGTATTATTACAACACTTTGGAATTATTTGGCATTCAGTGTCTTAAAAAAAATTGAGCCATGGCACGCATCCTAGGACACGGCACCATTTATGTTGTGGCGGAAATCTCAGCCACGTTATATATTTATTAAATAGGTAGCCGAAATTAAATCTGAAGGGAAATTTTGAATTTCGACTAAAATTTAACTTTGGGAGATGGGTAGATGCATTTTGAAACAACCAAAAATTAAACTTATAAGAAGAAACTTTGAGATGTCATATTTGTTATAGCACAACTGAGTTTTCACCTGTGTCAGTGTTTCTGTGAATTTGGTTTCAGCCGAGGAATAACTAAAGCACTGTGTTTTTGGTACATGTGTAACATATGTGTCAACTCAAAGAGACCGTGTTTATGAACTCGTGTTTGTAAGCATGAACAAAAAAGAAAATATCAGACCGTAATTATTTTACTTATTAGGACATTATCATTATGTAAACAACAACCAAGGGACTTCCTAGCCAACGTCAGACCGTTGGGTGATGAGTGCCATTGCTCAGAAATTTAAGAGACAGCAAGAAAACTGAATTGCCAATTCTTATTAAAATTTGGTTTTTGAAAGGCTAATGCCTATATTTATTTGTAAAACAATAACAACATGGTATCAAAAAAATATATATATTTGAAGAACAAACTGTACTGATAGTGTTGCGAGATCACAACCTTTTTCTTATGTCATAACAATTCCTGTTGATACATTTTTGCCTGTTTTTGTAGATTTGGCTTCACATGCCTCTACCATTTTCATGGATTTTTGAAGCCATTACAAAACATCTTGAGTGATTTTTAATAAGAATTTTTTTCCTGTTAAAACAATAACATTAGTAACGGTCAGCTACAGCCTTCCCCCTTCAATAGTGCTTCGATTAGTAAATTTTTCAGCTCATTTATACCTCCCCTTATCCAAAAAAAAAAACAACCTTTAACCATATTATGAGAAAGAAAAGCAATAAAAGACAACTTACATAATTAAGCTCGAGGACCTGTTGTCTCACGTTTCACCTGTTTCCTTTTTTTCTTTTTCTGTCCCGCCGCTCTTAGTTGAATTACCGTACTTGTCTTTGTGGACATATCTTCGGCAGGCCTGTCTGAAGTGGCTCCTTCAATATCTTCCTTATTTTCGGACTGGTATCTTAGGTGGTCTACACTATCTTCTTGCTCCTCAATCTTGTGTTGTTTTTCCCTTTCCTGTTGAGGATGTCACCGAGTACGGAGGGGGAGACTGTTATGAGGCTATTTGATCACTCCTCGTAGAGAAGTGTATAACCTGGTCTCCATTCAATTTTTTTTTCTTTCACCTCGGCCACATCGGTGGGTCGGCTGCCACTAGTCGCCCAGGGCTCTCCTCACAGCTAGGGATAGCTGTTTAAAAAAAAAAGAAACGGACTTAGCGCTGTTGTTCTCCGAGAGGCATCATAATGCGTGGGGTTTTTCCTTTTCTTTTCTCACTGGGGCTGCAGGTCCAAGTAGGTAGCCCATGTTAAAACATTTTGAGCTTCCCAGGAGGAGGATAACCTCCTAACCTCCCTCTGGGCTTCTCAAAGACAATCTGCCTCATTTTCTTTACACCTATCAGCCCGCAATCATTTTTTTAGTCCTCTCTCTAGCAATTCATTTTTGCAACTTCTCTCTAAAATCAAAATGGACGCGCAGACCTCTCCTCCCCTTCAATACTTCTAGCGACCAATTGCATCAGGCCATGAAGACGCCTCCATCCCATTGGCTGCTTCTAGCCAAGAACACGTGAAATGCACGTGTTCGACACCTGACAGCTGAATGCTTCGCAAGGGTCCACATTTCGAAAACAACCTCATAAAGTTTGACGCGAGGGACTGCTGCTTCCCACATTCAATCGGCCAAATACTTCCCCTTTCATAGTGCCTTACACGGGTATCTATTTCAGTTCGCTAAGCCCCTTCTCAGCTAGGGATATTTACCAGACCTCGGGGAAAAGAATGTTGGTAACTCCTGGTGGTCTTTTCCCAGGAAAGAAAACCTCTGAAAGGGTTCGAAAGAATTTTCTGCCATCCAGCCCTTTTCTGGGAAACTTGGATCATTAACCGCTATCTGTTAAAGGAGGGAGGCTGTATCTGGCTTACAAAATGTTTTAACATGTTACCTCATACACTGAACAAAGCAAGAAATACAAAATATATTTTTTTTTCTTAATTATTATTATTTTTTTTTATGAGCATACCCCAGGTTTATTCTCATGAATGTTGCGACATCGCACCTTTTGGTACTGCGTCGTATGAATGCTACATTTTGTTCATACACATAGAGAAAAAAATTATTAACACTGCTCTTACTTTAATTCTGCTGAGTATGTTTTTTCTTTCCTCCTGCTGGGCTGAGTAATCCAGAAACACAAGGACAGCATTGTGACTGCCAGTCCGCACTATATACATTTCCTTTTCTTTCTTTCGTGGAAAAAAAAAACGAACACCTTTCTTTCCGGCCTCACAGAACAAAGAAGGGAAAAAAACAAAAAAACAAATGAGAAATAGAATTTCTGTAACTTTTTCTTGACTTTTCTCTCTAGATCCAAAAATTGAACCCAGGGCAGGTGAAATCTAAATTTACGAAAAGTTTAACAGCAAATCACTCCAGGGAAGAATCGTCACTCTTTCCTGAACTGACCACTATTATCCCTTCGATTTATTTATTTTTCTTTCAAGAAAAACGTGGATAATGTTGATGAAAATCTGAAAACATTGATCAGGTGTACACAGATTTTCAGCAACATATCACTACTTTATTTGTTTAGTACCAAATGCTAGAAAGACAAAAGAAAATCATCTTTTCGATTTTCAGGGAAGCCTCGAAAGAAAAATAACGCTTAAATATAACAATAACTAGGAAATGCTGAAGTCCGGATACTTCGGCTGTTAAGAATTGATTAAAAAATACCCTTGCCTAAATATACAATTCAATTATATGCAATACTCAAGATAATTCCTTTTACAAAACCCACATCGGGATGTTTCAAACTCCTGATGACCTTGATATTCTGAACGGACGGCATAAGATAGTGAAACGTTTCCTATTATGTATTTGTAATATCATTGCTGATTTCTCTTTGAATGAAGAATATCGAAGAAATAATCCAAAAAATGTATTCATTTATTTGACGCCATTTTCGAAGGAGAAGTCATATCTAAAGCACACGCGCTAAAGACTGATACTTAAAAGTTTGCCTCGAAACTGAAAAATTAGGTTTACTGGTCAACATCTTGTAATAACTGCCACTTAATTCGCAGTAAACCAGATGATAGAGTTCATGAAGATTTACCAGCGATCCCTTTTCGAATTGAAAAGGTACTGCGCCCTAAAGCATTATAAAACAACTTTTTGCCAAGTAATCAAAGCCAGAAATATTTTTATATATAATACATTTTAGGTATTTTACTAAAAATATGTGTTATTGAATAAAATATTCCGTACATGTTTCTGTATCACAACTTGTACTTCCGTTTTAACTTCTCTTATGTATTGTAAGTTTCAGCATCGAACAAAAACGAAAATTTACCATAATATACAGGGTGGTCGAAAAGTCACATAGAGATTTCGATTGACTGCTGTACAAAAACAAAGAGATCTACTGTAATTCGGTTTCCGGCAATTGAAAGAGTAAATATTCGAGTTTCATAATCTTACCTCAATACACCTTTACACGTGCGCCTTTGGTGGCAGGAAACACATCCAATCAATATTGAATTTCTTGCCATGTGCGCTCCAACATGTCAGGATCAATTATATCAAACAATGCTGTAATGCGCTGTTTGAGCTCCTAAATGCTGCTTATTGTTTCCCGGTAAACCATGTCATTGACATAGTCCCATAGAAAGAAGTCTAAGTCTAAAGGAGTGATATCCGGGGACCGGGATGGCCAAGGAATGGGACCATCTCTGACAATCCATCTGTCGGGAAACTCACGGTTCAGGTAATCACGAACGTCAAGTCCCCAATGTGGGAGAGCGTCATCTTGTTGCAGTATGACTTTTGTTTACAAATCCTGTAGTTGAGGAATTGCAAAATTCTGAAGCATGTCCAGGTAATTATTCATTTGTTCTTTGGGCTCGGAGAAGAATGGCCCAATTACACGTTCAGGCATGAGCCCACACCAACCGTTCACCAGTAGACTGTGAGCGACGTGCTCCCTGACTGAATGTGTGTTTTCACTACCCCATGTACGAACGTTTTGAGTGTTGTCTTTTCCGTGCACGTAAAAGGTTGCCTCATCCAAGGACATTATACGTCATAAGAAATTTCTATCAGCTTCCAGCAGCTCCAAGATATCCCGAGCGAGTGCTAAGTGCTGAGGTCCATAGTTCGGTTTAACCTTGTGTAGGAGTTGCACTTTGTATTTGGTTAGTTTCAGGCGTTTGTGAAGCACTTCCAAAAATGTGGATCGTGGAACATTCAGTTGTAAAGAGGCGTTCTCGTACACTTGTTAGCACTGCGTGCGAAACCCTCCTGTATGCTCTGCATAGTTTCATTACTGACAGGGGGTCAGCTACTTCTTTGTCGCTCCAGGACGCTACCAGTATCCAAGAATTTCTTCTGCCGCGCTCTGATACTGAAATCACTCGGTGGATCTTTCTCATATGTATGACAGTAATTTTTTTGTACCTTAATTACATACTTCGTCTCAAAAAACCAACGACTGCAAATAAATTGCTTTCTCTTTCGGCGACGACATTCTCAGTTGTTTTGCAGTCGGCATCAATATTTGAGATCACGTAAAGCCATCTGTTGGAAAGAGATGGCTTTAAAAACTCGAATATTTACTCTTTCAAATGCCTCAAATCATATTGCTATAGATCAGTTCATTTTTGTACAGTTGAAAATCGAAACCCCGAGAATACTTTTCTATCAACCTGTACTATTTGGTGCAAACGTCCTGCAACACCTCATGTAAACATACAGTTTACACATTTCACCGCATTTTAAAAAGTATCTCCAATTCCAAACGTAATTAATAATATATTATTTTAGGGATAATTTCGTAAGGAATTCAAACGTTTTACAGAGTTAACTTACATGTATGCATTGTTGTACATGTAGTGGATGAGGCGACAGAAAGAAAGTGCACGGCCTACATAAACGTTTTTTTGATTTCTGATATCTACAAGTATCCCTTTAAGTCACGAGAAATAAAAATATAAAAAAATGAATTTCATAAAAGCTTTTCTTTGTTTAGTCAATGAACATTAAATATGCTTCAAGACCTACTGTCAATTAGTAATTAATTAGGAAACCTTTGTTTTTTATTACTAAGACATGTCTCATGGACATACAGCTCACAAGGCGGTCCAGCTCATCCGTTGATGTTTACTGATACCAGCTTAAATTATAGCTTCAGTTAGCAGCTACTTAATTCCTAGGATTCTTTGCACTGACTTTCTGTTTCAGATTCATCCAAAAGTTTTCCAACGGATTCAGTTCCGCTGATTGTGGAGGCCATTTCAATTTCCGGACCGACTTTGAATCCAACCATCTGCCCACTACTCCTGCCCATTGGCAAGGCGCGTTGTCGTCCTCGAAAATGAAATAATTATTTGGGAACATATTAACAGATTAAGGAAGCATTGTTTTTTTCAGTACCTGGATATATTCGGTAGCTTTCTTATTACATTCAACAATACGCAATCTACCCACTCCATGAGCTGAAATGCAACCTCAGATCATAACGGGAGTAGGATGCTTTACTGTTTGAACAGTACAGTAGGTTTTGAATTTCTCTTCTCAACAGATGTCCTTCCTTTGTTGAGTGTCATATAAATAATTTCGTTCCTCCAGAGATCTTATGCCAATGATCAACAGCCCATCCCTTATGATCGTGTGCACACTGCAGACACTTTTCTCTGTGTTTGTTTCAAAGGATAGGCGTTTTCGCAGGATTGTGGCCTCCTTACCAATTTTCATTCAGTCTGCGATTTACAATCCACCTGAAAACAGTAACTGAACTACATTGCTGACACTGACGGCTCAATTTTTTTGCACCTACCAATGCAGTCTTGCAAATTCAACCGAATAAGACTGCGATCATTTCACATGCAAATTAGCCTTCGTCTTCCCTTTCTATGTCGATCTTCCAAACTATTAGTCATATTGAAATGACTAACAGTCATATGAAATGACTAACGCACATAAACGACTAATGAACTCAAATCATAGAGTGGTAAAAGCCACGTTACTCATTGAAATGACTAACGCACATTCTAATAATAAAGTTGTGAAAGCAACATTTTATGGCAGTTTGACGACAGGATATACCTTCATTATTCAGCGCAATAATCTAGGCACATGTAAGCACTTTGTGTGCATGCAATATATTTCAAAATAACAAACAAACCCTTCAGAAGTATTACAGAGTATACGTAGGACTCCCAACTATGAAATAACAATAACACGCATCAGGCACCAGTCATGTATACTTGAAATTCGGATGTCAGAGAGAGCTGTAGCAGATTGAGGTAAATGTCTACGTTTGTTGGTCACTTGAACTTCTCAAGAGTCATTTGCTGACATGGTGGCTCAGTGGTCTAAGCGCTGTCTTCTGATATTTCGTTCGAAACGGTTCGGGGTTCGAATCCCGGTGAGGCGTGAATGTTGTGTTTGCCTTATGGCACTGGAGTTTTCATTATTCTGGAACCAGTGACCCTACGTTAGGGGCTGGAGACTACTTATATCCCCCTAGGTTGATTGCGGGAGTCGTTAAACGTTCAAATGAAAAAAGAAGTCATTCTTTTTGTCATAACTTTAAAAGTAACGCAGATTTGTGAAATCTGTAAAAGGTTTTGAATGCCTTACTAAATTATTTTTAAAATTATGTACTCTTTATTAAATTTGGAATTGGTGTTATTTTTGAAATGTGGTCTAATTCTTAAAATACATATTTACATGAGTTGTAGCAGAACGTTTGCACTATGCTGTAAAAGTCACCATATGATCAGCATGCGTACCTCCGCATTCGGAATGACGAAGTGTTGCCCTTTGACCTACATATCCATGAGCAGCATCCCATTATTTCTCCTGTCCTCCAAGACGACAACTGCCGTGTGCATAATGCTAAAACTGTGTCTGAGTGGCACGGCGAACAATCAGCAACACGGTCTCACCTCGACTGGCCCGCCAAATAGCCAGACTTAAATCCTATTGAAAATCTGTCCGATTATTAGGAACAGAAGGAAAGACACCGGAATAGACAACCACGTACTATGGCGGAATTCGGGACCAGTTGACTCACAAGTGACTCCAAATTGATGGTCAAAACATCCACAAACTCGTGGAGTCTCTACCAAACCGTATTCTGGCTGATAGCAAGGCAAGAGGCGCCGTCACCCGTTATTAGGTAAGTTCTGTCAGGGGTGACAAACTTTTTGTCCAGTGTGCTTACCAATATCAAATGTCAAGCTTTCTCAAAAGAGTAGAGACTGCGATATCAGAACAAACTTGATTTTAATTTCTTTCCTTTAACAACTATATGAGCACCATTTTCTCCAAACCAGTCGTGTTGGCAACTAGGTAGGGGAATATTTTTTTATTTTTTGGGGGGCAAGAAAATCCTCCCTCTCTTTTCTCAGGCTGTGGATGACCGAGCGATAGTTATCGGCAGCATTGATATGAAATCAACGAAGAAAAACCTTGATACATAGAATAAATTTAAACAGGAAACGGGAATAATTTGATGAAAAAATGAAAACGTCTATTCCTTCCATCATAACATGCCCAGTAAGAAAGGAACACTCTTCACAAAAAACATATCAAGAAACTGAACCGAGTACATCGCAGGCGAATAGTGGGTCACAGTAGTATTTCGTTGCTGCTAAAACTTTAGATAGGTAACGCGTTTCTGACAGAGCTGGAACCGCGATTATTTCAGCTACGCTATAAGACATTGGCTTGGTTTCTAGAATTGACTTGAAGAAAGTTTTGGACAGAAGTAAAAATAGACGAGGCAGACAAAAAGAAAGATCACTATGAAATAATACCCCTATGAATATCGAATCTAAGCAAATAGGTTTATATTTTGATGGCCGTAAAGATAAAACTTGTCATGGAGGACTGACGCAGAGAAGTTATAGTTATATTAGAGGAGAATAGAAGCCTGATAAGGGAACCAGGGTCTGAATACATGGGTCATTTTCCCTTAAGGTCTGGAAAGCATTAATTGTAATTGAAGAAATACAGAAATTTTAAACAACAAATAGTAATAATAGTGCTTAAACTGTGGTTATTGGTTGTGACGGAACTCCGATTAATAATGGTGTTAAAGGAGCTGTCTGTCGATATCTGGAATCGAAATTTGGAAAGCCATTAGAGTGCTTTATTGGCAAATACACGCAAGCGAACTTATTTTGCGTCACATATTCGAGCACCTTGACGGTACTATAAGTTGACCTCGCAGTGTTACAGTTTTAAATCAAATCTCTAAAAAGTTTGTGGACACCTTCGAGGTGTGTTTTTTAAAAAGATGTGTTGCACTCTTTTAAACATTACCTATAAAAAAGGACTTAAGCATGGACCAACTGAATTTGTTGGAAATATGTGAAGCAATTAATTCTGGATCTTGTTGTGACAGTCTGTCAAAAAGAACCCCAGGCAAGATGATACATTCTCAGTGGCTTGCATTGGGAAATAGAATTCTCAGACTTTACATTTCTTCGACTGCACCTTCTGATAATTTATTGATTCTAGCAACTTCCATAATCAAAGTATATATTCCTATGTGGTTTGCGATTAAGACTCGGCAATTATGCATCTTCGGAGCTAAGCGTTTACATCAAACCATAATGTTTTGAAGGTACTGTTCAAACCCATTAAAGTCGGCCATCGAACAGCATTTCAACGAACGGGTATTTAGGACATCCGGAAAATATTCTCATTGCCATGTCAGCTGATGACCGGGAGAACATAAAAGTTTTGGCATTGCACAGAGATTTAAAAGCATGTCAAGAAAGGATCTCTTCAAGGAATATTCGTACTTTTGAGATCCATATTTTCAACTTTGAAGCTAGTGGTTACATTGATATCATACTTTAGGCTGACGCTAAAGAGACAGTCACTGCATCACCTTAATTAAACATTTAGGTGATCAAGTGTTTTCAGTGAGCATCCTGAATCCAAAGACTAAAGAAAACATCACATTATTTATATCACATATCTCGCTATTCCCTTGTCATACTCACGCCAATGAAAAGTGTGTAAAACTAGTAACGTAATATTTTTTCCTGCTTTTGTGAACCTTCCAGGCCGGATGAATTTACTGAAATTTCTTTAGATTCTTCTAAACAAATGCCAGTTCTCAACACAAAAATACAATATAGACCATTGTAAGACTACATTTTACTGATTGCCAATATGCTTGAATAAACAATGTGATTGTGCGTGACGCCTGTGTGATTGCAATGCAATGTAAATGTGTTTTCTTTAATTGTAGTACCGTTGTTTATTAGATATTTTTGAGTCAATTTTTAAACGTTTGGCGACCTTGGTGCAGTATAACGAAATTTATTTATTAATTTTTTATAGTTGTTATTGTGTGGTCTATGAGCAACTTTCCCACACCGCCAAAAAAAGGTTGTCCATTAAAAAAATTCGCTTCACCCTACCGGACGTTCGGAGAAAACGGGATTTCCGTTCGAACGTGCGACTTCACGGGTCTTCTGATTTATGGAAATTAAAATAATATCATTTTAGAACGATTTTTCATATTTGCTGATTATCCTATGTTAGGGGGAGCGAGGCACTTAAGAAAATATATTTTTGTAATGTCTTTGTTTTAGATTCCCCAATTCCAGTTGTTTCAAACTGGTTACCGCCCTTCTTCGTACGGAAACTCAAATTACCAGTCTTTGTAACCATATTAAAAATCTTGACATTCACAAAATGACAAACTAAATTCATCAACTTTGTAGGTCCCTACTTTTATATATTCACCAATTTGTGTGTAAATCACTTTTCTTTAATTTTAAGAATTCAAAATAGCCATGTGAACGTTATTTTAGGGCCATGTAAGAAGGCCAATTGTTCAGTAAATTAAAAAAGAAACAGTACAGAAGATTAAAAACAAAATTAAAAGACTAAGTCATTTTCTTGTATTAGAGCTTATATGAGTTAAAAAGTAGTCTCTCTAATGTTAGAATTTACTAAAATATGTAGCAGCGGCAAAACTATGTACATGTATGTGAATTTATTTCAGAAGGACTCTTAATATGCTCTACGAAGTAAATTCCATTCGCAAATTAGTTGAAATCAACATTTTATCATCTTCTGAGAAACATTTTACTAGAATCGGGATAACCTACCCACTTTCTACGCGGAAATAGATCGCAGATTTTAACAACTTGATACTCCCTCTCAGAAATTCCAGTTCATTTTATGATTCTTTCCATATACCTTTCAGACAATGATTTGTTCTTCATAGCAGTTTCCAATTCTGTTCTTCACGAAGATTTTTGACGTAACGGCCATATTAAATTATGAGTTTTAATTTGCTCATAGGCCCCGCTATGAAATTTCTCCACAGACACAACAAAATTTCCATTAGGCCAAATTTCGAGCCCTTTTATAATATGCTGAATTGCTGATCAGTATACATTAGACTATCCGCCCCGGCAAATATGACTTTGAGCACACAATTACGTTATCGAAGCGACGCTTTTGCGTATAAATATAAGTGCGCTGGCTAAATACCCGTAATTCGAACGTGATGATATTAAAGTAATTTCTATAATACAGGATTTTATACCATACCAACATATAATTTGTACCATAAATTAATATACATAATATTAATTTGAACGGTTTGTTCTCAAACTTTATATCGCATCGGCAATAAAATGGATTCAAATACATAATGTTTATAGCATGAATTTGTGCATCCTTATAAGATGCGGAGTGTTGTCATTTGTAACTAAACATTTTCATAGCGATGAAAGAATGGAAAAATAAGAATAATATATTGACTTATGTTAGTGCTTCTTTGTACATTACGTTGTCTGTTCTAGAATCATCCGCCAGTATTACAAAACTGCTAGGAGAACTAACTCTTGAGCATGCTACGTAAAACTGGCCATGAGAGAAACAATTTTCTCTTAAGTCAATAGCAGCTATTTTTAGGGCTGTCCTTGTGATTTATTGATCGTCATAGCAAAGTAAACTTTCAATTTGATTTTTGACTGAAAAGGCTTTGACATTCAGTATGTCAAACGATAATCATCATCATCATCATTGTCAACCATTATTAATCCACTGCTGGACGAAGGTCTCCCCAAGTTTCCTCCACAACGGTCTCTCTTGTGCCAGTCTCCTCCATGTCACTCCCGCATACTTTCGAATTTCATCCACCCATCTCCCATGTGGTCTTTTTCTGGGTCTTTTCCTGTCCCTTGGAATCCAATCTAAAATTTCGGCTGTCCATCGATGGTCTGTTCTTCTGGCAGTATGTCCAGCCCATTGCCATTTCAGGGATTTAACTCTGATCATGATGTCTTCCACTCTTGTCATTTTTCGGATCCAAGTGTTCCTCTTTTTATCTCTCCTGGTTACACCAAGCATGCACCTCTTTATGCTTCTTTGAGTTGTCTGCAGCCTTTGTATGTCTCTTTTAGCTAAGGTCCACGTCTCTGCACCATACGTAAGCACTGGAAGGATGCATTGATCAAACACTTTTCTTTTAAGACATAATGGCATATTGCTCTTGAAAATTCTGCTGTTTCTTCCAAAAGCTCTCCAGGCAAGTTTTGTACGCCGATTAATTTCTTTACCAATGTGACCCTCACTTGATATCTAATGTCCAAGATAAACGTACGTGTCTGTTATCTCCAGCTTTTCTCCATCAACCGATAAATCTTCATTTCTTGTAAAAGCATTGAACATCACTTTTGTCTTCTGAAAGTTCATTTTTAATCCCACTTCTTTACTCTTGTCAGCAAGTTCCTGCATCATACTCTGTAGCTCTGATGGGGTAGTTGCAAAAATGACTATGTCATCAGCAAAACGAAGGTAGGTTAGATAATCTCCATTAATCTTTATGCCTTTGTTTTCCCAGTTCAGTGATTGAAAGACATTTTCCAATGTGGCATTAAAGAGCTTCGGAGATATGGTGTCACCTTGTCTCACTCCTTTTCCAATTTTTATGTGTGTTGTATTTTCAAATAGCTGAATCTTTGCACTTGCATTTTCATAGATGTTATTAATAATATTAATGTATGCATCTTCAATACCGCAGGATTTCAGAGCCATTGCAACTGCTGATGATTTCACCGAATCAAAGGCTTTTTCATAATCGATAAAAGCCATGCACAATGGAATATAAATGTTTAAATGCAAAGCATATTATGATATAGCGCTTTTTACGTGATATTTTTAAAAGTTCTTTTTTGTTAAAAAAATTTAGAACACATCAACAAAAAACCTTGATATTCGATATATCCAACGATAACTGTTTAAATGCAAAGCACATATATTATAGCGCTTTTTAAGCGATTTTTAAGGTTTCTTGTTAAATAAATTCATAAGAAATAAATTTTGAACAAAATATATACTGATACGGGCAAATCAAGTCATTCTACACCGCATATGTCTTTGCTCTTTAAGGAAACTCGTCTTCCTGACTTCTCCTGCCAGACGTCACATGAGCAATTTCGCTCGTAACTGTAAATTTAAAATTTCAAGCCCACACTAAATAAACTCTTCACTTTCATCGTTAAAATATTAATAGACAACAGAACAAAATAATAATAGAAAACAGAACAAAATGCGCTATTACTTTCAGCATAAATGTCAAAGGATTCTTGCTTATAAACAATTTCGTAGACAAAAAGTTCAAAACTGTACATTTAAAATCTAGCAAATCAGATGCTTCTGGAAGCTTGAGCAAAATGTGTTGCCATCGCTAATATTTCAAGGTGGAAACTTTTTTTTTTTAATTTCAGTTACTATGGAAAACTGCCCACCTATTTGTATATATTGGAGTCATCTTACCACTTAAATGACGTCACCGTTGCTTCGGTGAAAACGAATGTTGGTAATTTTATTTAGACTAAAAAAAAGCACTTACATGACATCACCGTTGCTTCGGTGAAAACCAACGTTGGTAATTTGATTTTGACTCAAAACACCTTGACATTCAGTATGTCAAACGATAATACATATGTTTAAATGAAAAGCATATTAATGATATAGCTATTTTTACGTGATGCTTTGAAAAGGTTTTTTTTTTGTTAAATAATTTCAGAAGAAAAAATTTAGAACAAAATATATACTGAGCAGGGCAACTCAAGTTATTCAAAACTTAGGGCGGGGCTTCAGTTGTTGGGAATCAATGGTCCAATCATTGCCAGCGTTTTTAAAGCTGGGTTATTTAAAAACACATTTCGACCCACTTAATGTTATCGTAGGAAAAAATCAATCCGGAGTGCGTCCGTATGTTGTAAAAGGAACATTCCTGCCAAATATGAAAGTTCTAAGTTCAGTAGTTTCTGCGATTCGGTGACGAATCCGCGAGTCAATGAAATCTTTCAGTTTTATATGTACATATATTAAAACACAGTAAAATATTTTTGTTGCTAAATAATGGAAAATTTAGTTTTTGCTATTTTTCTTGAAACATACGGCAACAATAAAATGGAGGGCTTTTCTGCTTTCGTCTGAAACTATCACCATACCGTTGTATTTCAAGCTCTGCAAGTTTTGAATTTCCTTTATGAGAATGAGATTAATTTAAACAAACAAAAAATGACAAGTTATATAAGTAGAGATATGCGCCAAAATGGGCTGCATGAATTACTTACCGAGATAGCTTTCTAGGATGCAGACATTGTGCATGTATCACGCTTTTCACATGTTTTTGAAACTACCTAATTTGCATAACATTCATCCACTTTTAGACAAAAACACCTCTACAAGTATGCACAGCTGCCAACCTAAATAATGGCTGTCCATACGGAAAGTTATACACACACACGAATAAATCGGTGTAAGCATTGTTACCGGTATTTTTAGACGCAGTTAAAATTGCAAGACTGACTGGTAGAGGTGTTACGTGAAAACGATTTGAGATAGAAGCTAAACATGTTAGGTAATAAGTACCTGTAGATACATATAGTTCTATGTTGGTTTACTTATAGTTTTTGATTCCCTTTTCTTAAGATAATGACTCGTAAAAATTACGTATGATAATGTATAATTCAGCGTTTAACTCGAAGAGAGGGAAAGGAGGTACAAATAAATTTTTGTGTGGGAAATCTCAAGCCGACTGCGTGGACAACGGAAGCAGTTTAAGAGACTTACTTTAAGTATCAATAAAATACCAAAAATTTTTTTGCATTGTGTGAATGTACGAAGTTGGTGTTACGTTTTAAAAAAGTCATTTCTTACTCTGCGTTTGAGGTTTGCCATCTTAGAAGCAAGGAACTCGTGACATACTATATATACAATTGGAGTACGGACAAAATTAATTTTGCAGCAAGCAGGAAACCCTCCAGGAGGAATAAAAGTGGTCGAAAAAAGATAAGAAAAAAGCATTGCATGTGAACCTATGTTTTGCATTGAAACGCAATATCGAATGTAAACTATGTGAAATACAGAAATCTGGAAATTATGCCCACTCTGATGTTTGCCAAGGCAGAGCAGAATAGCCGTAGCACTACTTTACGATAGAGATCCCTCTTGCATTCGCTGAGAAGTATATATCTTTATGAATGGAACGATTTAAGATAACGTAGGCCAATGCTAGGCAGTTTTTAAAATTCCTAAATGCGATGGGTCGCATGTTGCCCAGCATATTTTATAAAGAAAGAAAGGTTCCAGTGTCCCGTCATTCCTGAATAAATTCTCTATGATGATCGGGTATCCTGTACATTCATATTCGCAATAGCCTTTCGCAACCAACAGTTACCATGCACGTTGTAAGATCCTTCCACATTGCAAATGTCTTCCAACACCCCAGGTATCAAATTTGAACACTGCTAATGACTTGCTTAAATAGAATCTTTTGTTTTTTTCGAAGCTATCCTCACGTCGTCCATAAAAGAAAATCGTTCATCATCCACAACTGAAGTCAAGGATTCTATATGCTTAACCATTTCAACGGAAGCAAGGGGTTGACTCGGTGTGAGATATTTCCATACAAAGCTCCTCCAAATAATATTTTTTTCTTATGCAGTATTATAAACTTCTCTGGATTGAATGAGTTTGTATCAGCACTCACTGCTTAGCGTTGTATTCATTGTCGAACATTTTTTGAGGAATTGCATAACTCATTCAACTCATTTTATGAGTACTAATCTCATAATTTCTTCAATAATGTGTTATTAAATTTCAGACTTTTCTTGTTTTAATCTCTCTACATTAGTTTCGACGAATATGTTCAGAAAATAACAAAATGATCAGGAGTAACAAGTATTGTCATGTTTCAAACATTTGATGAAGAAGACGGAATATTTTTCCATTATTTTGGAAAACTAAAGTAATATTTATTAAAAATAGGCACGAATATATTTATTTGAGTTATAATTATTGTAGAATGCAATCCACGATTCACACGTTTGATAAGGCCTTGGCAAATTTCATCGGATTTGGGAACATTATAAGTCATTGTAGCCGCTACTGTATTGTTTTCTGATTTCATGTCTTTGTAATTTTTAGTTTCTAAATATTCTCTGTATCCAATAAATCATTGTTATCCCAAATTTTAAGGTTTTCATAGAACTGGATTTATTTCAGATGTTAATTTTTATCAATTTTACTTAAGATCACTCATCCCTATGGGAACGCAATAACAGATATATTTGAGAGCCGCCTTTTAGGAATTATTTCAGATGACGTTTAAAAATTATTAGTCTGTATAGTCACCGGACTGAAATATCGTCGAACAACTAATTGCGGCTCTTGAAATCGAGATAAAAAATACGATTCACATTCCAATTCATCATTTAGCTGAACAATTTTTACTAAGAAATTTTCCCTCTTACTTTATTATTTTTTATTCCGAAGTGAGTGGCATTTATATAGAAACATCTTTAGGAACAATTATTCATACATAAATTGCCTAACCATGTAAAAATATTTCTTTAACGGGAATATTGTTTTTTTCTTTAACCATGGATATGTCCAAAATAAATCAGTATTTACTGTGAAATGAGAATGCTCCGTTCTACATTAAACCCACTTCGGTGTGAAAAACCACTGACTTTACAATTTAAAGAATCAGACGATAGTTAATATTTAAGGGCATGATAACGATTTTACTCCCATGTACTCATGCAAAATAAATTCCTGAACGTTTATTGTACGAAAAGAATACTCAGTAGACAAAAGATGTGCGATAGGTAGGATGGGCGGTTGACCTGTACATCGCCTCCGCAGAGAAGAAAAGACCCAAACCGAACGTAGTCAATAAATTGGCGGACAGCAGGGCTTCCCAGCAATGTATCGCACACGATGGACATGAGCAAACCTGGTGATCTGAAAGACTTTGATCGTGGACGCATTTTAGGTGCAAGACAGATGGATCGTTCTACCCCAAAAATGACAATAACCTTATTGTTTCCAAGAGCAACGGTATCAAGGGCGTACCACGAGTACACCATCGACGGACATACCTGCGCCCAAGGAGCAAGCCACGGCTGATAACTCCCGATTGAATACTGGGTCTAAGTAGATTATCCAACCGTATACAGACCGACACATTGAAAACGTTTCCGCATATAACGTGTGTCGGAGAACCAATCAGCGTCAGCGAGCGAACGGCCCGGCGCACGCTTCATACTCTGGCCCACGGAAGCCACCTCTCTATTCGAGTGCCACTAGGGAGTGCGCGTCATCAGAAATGTGAACTCATTTGGGCCGCGGGTAGCCTAGTGGGCAACGTTCGTGACTGCCGTGGAAAGGAACTCAAGTTCGATCCCAGGCCGGTACGAACGCTCGATCCACTAAATATCCGCCGTGCGTCGGATGGGCACGATAAGCCGCCGGACCCCAGTACTGGCCTCCCGGTAATAAATAAGGGCGTCTTCCTCCCCCTTTCTTCTTCGCTTCCGTGTCACTTTTCTATCGGGCACTCTAGCCCAAATCTCCTAGCTTCCTATTTCTAAGGGTTGTTTAAGACCTGGTGTCAGACACTCCCTTCCTAAAATCCTCTACATATGATTATGATCATTTAGTGCCGAAAACGTTTAAACTAGACATCTGCACAGTGTAGCAGCGTCGTGTTGTCAGATGAGGCTCATTTTCAGCTGTACGGAGCTGACATGAGAATGCGGGTTCGGCGTTCACAGCATGAGTCCATAGTCCGGTCGTCATAAAGCCCTGTTCAAGGCGGTGTTGTCCCTGTGATTATCAGGTAGCCTTCTTATGAGAAACATTAAGTCCATCAGTGTGTCTAGAGAGGGGCGTATCCTATCAGCATGTGCTAACTGATCAATTACAAGCTTCCATAGCATTCGCGGGTCCTGGGAACGATTTTCTGTTCTCCGAGAACAACACTGCACGCACAGCGTCGCAAACACCCATGAGTAGCTCGAGAAACACTTATCTGAGTTTGGAACCTTGCAGTGGGACTCTTGATCCATATAATTAATACCTGTGGAATATTTCTGGGATGCCGTCAGGCGGAACAGCAGAGCCATGACTCCTGGACCGACGCTTCGGGCAAATATGTGGATAAAGCTGCAACAAGAAAGGCTGCAATTACCTCCTGGAATCTTCCGACATCTGGTGGAGGTGATGCCGAGGCTTGCATCGACTGTTTTTCGCGCCAGTGAAGAACCAATATGCTTTTAATGTTTTGTCGCTTGAGTGTATACTTAAGATATTATAAGTACAGTGCAATGAGTATTTTTCTTTTTTCTTATTAGTTTGTAGTTCCAATCAAGAGTTGGAAAGATGTGGAATGTGAATTGAACACTAATATAATGCTATTGTTTGCTTTTTCCAGAAATATTTATAGATTGCTGTGGGTAACTTCCTATTTTCTCATTCAACATACCTAAGTACATTACTTCTTCAAAACATTGAATGAGAAATATTCGCTAGAAATTACGAATAAACTAAAGACTAAAATAAAAATATATTTAGTGACAAATTTTTCAGTGAAAATTATGCTTTGTTTGATTGTTCGTTGAATAAGAAATACAATTCTAATCGTTACATTCTCGTATTCCTAAAGTAAAAGATCAACGGAGACCTCGTAAGCTTTACATATATTACAAGACACTTCAAAAGGTTCCTAAATATTTTACTGGTGTTCACAGTTTTCTATAAGTGCCTATACATTTTCTAAAAGTTATATTAAAAATAAGCAGTCGATTAAAGTGGATGTATACTGGTAATTATTGTAACTCGGATGTTCACAATATATTTTCTTTCAGTAATATATTTTAGAAAAGTATTATAAATGAAATATTTAAATTTGAAAACGATCTTATTATATCATCCGTGTGGAATTCAAAGAAAGCAAGTCTGTACTTACTAAAAAAAAAGCCCAAAAGGATACTGATCTTATTAATAAAATGAGGGAATTTTTGATAAGAGTTTCTGAACAAAACTTGGGGTTTTTGGAAATTATATCAGTGATGGAAAAGAATAAATTCAGAAATTAAATAATTTTTGCCGAAGTTATGATTGGGAGTAAAGAAAGTTGAAAATCAGTTACCGATCTGTTTTACTCAGGGTGAGTCAAGTTTTCAATATTTGCATAAACGCCTTTGCTGCGACGGGTATGTCACGTGTTGAAACTAGATCAAGTTGCGCAGTACAGTCAGTTGAAATGAATATGAAGTGCAAGTCTTTGCTGTGAACAGCATGGCATGTCGCCTTTCTGTATGTTGTTGGGACGCCTAAAAGGTGAACAGCCACAACAGGCTAATTAGGGAACTTTTGCTTTACGAATTTGAACTCGGCCATAACGCTGCCCAAGCAACAAAAAACATTTGCCGTGCAAAAGGGGAAGTTTCCGTGACCACAGAGCTTCAACAAGATGGTTCAAGAAATTTTTCTCAGGTGACGGAAACCTCGGTATTCAGCCAAAGTCTTGAATGCCGCCAACCTCGTATTCGGAGGCCGTACTCCAGGACGTAGAGGCAAATTCGACAACCAGCACACGGAGATTTACAGGCAAGCTGGGAACAGACGACAGTAGTTCGACAGGCAGGGATCGCAGACGACAATTGTTCGTCACCTTTAGGACCTCAGCAAGGTTTACAGGTGCTGCCGCGTTGTCCTTCACTAACTGACGCCAGATGAAGCAAAACGCCGGGTGAAAGGGTGAACGAAACTCCTAGAAAACCCGCGCGATGTATGTTTCATTAGAGAACTTTTGCTTTACGAGTTTGATCTCGGCCATAACGCTGCTCAAGGAACACGAAACATTTGTCATGCGAAAGAAGAAGGTTCTATGGAACACAGCACCGCAACCACATGGTTCAAGAAATTTCGTTCTGTTGACAGAAATCTCGATGATCAGCCAAGGTTAGGTAGGCCGCAAACTGTGGATTCGGAGGCCATGCGCCAGGTCGTAGAGGCAAATCCGACAACAAGCACTCCGATATTATCAGACGAGCCGGGTATATCAGAGACCACCGTGGTTCGTCTATTTAAGGACCTCGGCAAGGTCTACAGGAGCTGCCACGTTGTCCTTCACGAACTGACGCCAGATGAAGGAAAACGCCGAGTGTAAGTGTTAACGAAACTCCTAGCAACCCGCGCGATGTACGTTTCATCAACAGAACTGGTACGTGTGATGAGAATTGGACATATTTTTGTAATCCTAAGACCCAACGGCAGTGGTTGAGCCCTGGCCAGCTTCCAGGACCTATTGCCAAACGTTGTCGCTTCGAACACAAGGTGATGCTCTGCGTCTGGTGGAATTTGGTGGGGATAGACGATTACAAATTTGTTCCAGACGGTCAGACAATTAACGCCAACCTCTGCTGTGAACACCCAACGACAGCGGTTGAGCCCTGGCCAGCTTCCAGAACCTGTTGCCAAACGTAGTGGCTTCGAACACAAGGTGACGCTCTGCGTCTGGTGGATTTTCTTGGGGATAGTCGATTACAAACTTGTTCCAGACGGTCAGACTATCAACGCCAACCTCTACTGTGAACACCCAACAACGCCGGTTGAGTCCTGGCCAGCTTCCAGAACCTGTTGCCAAATGTTGTCGCTTCGAACACAAGGTGAGTCTCTGCGTCTGGTGGAATTTGGTAGGAATAGTCGATTACAAATTTGTTCCAGACGGTCAGGCAATATACGCCAATCTCTACTGTGAACACCCAACGACGGCGGTTGAGCACTGGCCAGCTTCCAGAACCTGGTGCCAAACGTTGTCAACACAAGGTGATGCTCTGCGTCTGGTGGAATTTGGTGGGAATAGTCGATTACAAATTTGTTGCAGACGGCCAGACAATCAACGCCAACCTCTACTGTGAACACCCAATGACTGCGCTTGAGTTCTGGCCAGCTTCCAGAACTTGTTGCCAAACGTTGCCGCTTTGAACACAAGGTGATGCTCTGCGTCTGGTAGAATTTAGTGGGCATAGTCGATTACAAATTTGTTCCAGACGGTCAGACAATCAACGACAACCTCTACTGTGAACAGCTGGAGCAGATGTACACCGATTTGGAGGAGATGTAACCGGCACTGGTGAACAGAAAGTGCGCTCTCCTACGGCAAGGCAATATTCGGTCTCAAACTGCAGGAATGACGTGGGTAAAACTCCAAGAACTTGGGGCATCGAACTGATGCTACACGCAGCATGTAGTCCAGACAGATTATCACTTGTTCCGGTCCATGACCCACTTCCTTGACGGACGGCACTTCACGAACCAGAAAAAAGTGGCAGCTGGGTTGAAGGAATTCTTCGCGTCGTAGGACAAGAACTAGTACCTTGGCGGAATCGTAGAACGGGCAGAGAGATGGCTCAAGACGGTGCAACAATATGTCCTATACATTGAATGCTAGTGAGATTTCATTGTAAAGGCACGTATGAAGACATAAAATGATCCAAATATTGCAAAAATATCGGCTCGACCTCTGCAGTACAATACGTTGTTTTCCTTTTTTGTTATTAATTTGTAGATCTAATCAAGAGCTTCAGTGAATAGGAATGGGAATTAAATAGAACACAAACATAATGTTAATGTTTTTCCCCCAGAAATCCTTAGATATTCCTTTGGGTAATTTCCCATTTTCTCATTCGACATACCTAAGTGTATCATTTTTTAAACCACAGGATGATAAATATTCTCTAGATATTAGTGAGAAATTGAAGACCAAAATAAAAATATATTTAATGACAGAATTTTCAATGGAAATAATGCTTTGTTTGATTCTTTGTTTAAAACAAAATAAAATGTTAATCGGTGAATTATCGGAATCCAAAAGTTTAAGAACTATCGAGTTCTCGTAAAATTGCATTTTACACTACTGGCCACCGAAAATGCAACACCAAGAAAAAAACATCTGATTGGTTTGAAATTCGAAGCATGCGTCGCCCGCGCGAGGACATGCAAACGATTAGCATTGCAGGGCATATGCAAATCATGGGTCCCCAGCACGACACCGAGAAGCACTATAAGAAGAGTATAAGAAGGGTGGGTTGTGCTGCCGGGCCTGTGCGTTGGAGGCTTCCTGATACCTCGTCGCAGAATAGCGCGTTTCGGAGTTCGACAGAGGAGGATTAATGGCTTATCGCGACAGCAGTTTATCGTACCGAGACATCGGCGCCCGTGTGGGATGACATCCAGCCACAGTGAGGCGAGCATGGATTTGGTGAGTGCAGGAGGGACGGACGGACCGACATGAGAGATTGCCGTAGCCGCGACACAACACCGAGTGAGAAGACAGGCATGTTGTGCGGCGGGCATTGAGGGCTCGCACCGCCACTTCACGAACACTAGCGCAGTAAGTATGGTGTGTTGCCCAACAACCTGTGTCAGCACTTACCGTTCGACCTCGTCTGCAAAAGCGGGGACTTGTCGAACGGCGCCCATTGCTCCGATTACCATTGAAGTTACACCAATGGCGAGTGCGGCGGCAGTGGGCCGTTGAACACCACGCCTGGATTATACAATGGCACGACACTGTCTTCTCCGACGAATCCCGCGTCTGCCTCCAACACCACGATGGTCGGATCCGCGTGTGGCGGCACCGCGACGAGAAACTGTATGACGCCTGCAATATGCATCGCCATACCGGTCCGTCGCCTGGCGTTATGGTTTGGGGCGCAATAGGTTATGACACCCGCATCCCTCTGGTACGCATCGCCGGTACACTCAACAGCCACCGCTACATCCCCGACGTTTTGAAGTCTGTAGTCCTCCCTTACCAGCATTACCTGCCAGCGGTCACGTTTCAACAGTACAATACGCGCCCGCACATGGCACGCATCGTGCAAGAATTCTTCATGGCCCACCAGGTATCACTGCTGCCGTGGCCCACCTGTTCCCCCGATATGTCGCCCAACGAACACGTCTGGTCGCTGATCCGTAACCGAGTGGCCCGGCAAGCACCAACCGCGGCTACGCCTGATGTACTGTGGCAACGTGTGGAAGCAGTCTGTACCGACATACCCCAAGCCCACATCCAAAGCCTTTTTCGTTCGATGCCCCGGCGTGTAGCGGTCGTTATTGCCAGCCATAGGGGCCACACTAACTATTGATGTCTGCGTGTTCCGCAAGTCGCACGGACCTGTAAGCTCAACCGTTTCATCTTTGTATCTGTTGTTATGTGTCTAGCGAATCTGGCTTTGTTACCTCGTGTCCTTCTATGTGTTGCATTTTGGGTGGCCAGCAGTGTATTAAAGGCTTTAAAAGTTTCGTAAATATTTTTCTTGAGTTCACAGTTTTCTACAAGTAAAAATTTTATTCGGTATTGTTTTTTAAAAAGGATATTAAAAATAAGCAATAGATTAAAGTCGCTGTGAATCGGTAGTTATAGCAACAAATGTTATTTATACTATATTCTATATCAGTAATATATTCTAAAACATTTTGATAAATAAAATAACTAATTCTAAATATTAATTTCTGCAAATTGGATGTAGCAAAAAGTTCCAAAAAAAGCGAGTTTGTACTTGCTAAAATAAGCCCGAAAGGATTGTTATCTTATTAATAAAATCAGTGAAATTTTGCGAAGAGCTTTTGAATATATTTCAAATGTGCTTTTGGAATTTATATCAGTGGTGTAAGCGATTGTATTCAAATATTAAATAAGTTTTGATAATGATATGGCTATGAGTACAGAAATGTGAAAATCTGCTATAGATGTTGTTTCAGGTACGTATTTGAGATATTGTGCAAACACAAAAAATTTCCCACGCATGATAAATTTTATTTCAGTTCCTCCAGAACACGGAATCAGAAAAGATAAACCGTGAAGAAATACT
Source organism: Macrothele yani (assembly GCA_039090855.1). Classification (NCBI taxonomy): domain Eukaryota; kingdom Metazoa; phylum Arthropoda; class Arachnida; order Araneae; family Macrothelidae; genus Macrothele; species Macrothele yani. The sequence continues at coordinate 37,065,609 of CM077018.1, forward strand.
ACTCGTTCATCACACCGTATCGTAAGTTTAGAAGACAGAAAGTGAAAAAAGGAAAGGTCTACGTCTATTGTCTCAGCGATTAAAATTTTCCAGCAATTGTTAACATATAGATCCACCTGAGAAACAAATGAATCAATATCGCAAATAAATTATTTCTATAAATCAATAGGCATGCAACCGTTAAACATCAGCCCGAATCTGAAAGAATGTGATCTGGGAAGTGTTGCAGCTGTTTTCAGAATCAAAGTCTTCAGAAAATAACAAGTTCCTCTCAGTGAAAAACACTAGTAACTTCAGAGCAACAGAAACTACAGACAAACTACCGCATAATGCATGAATTGTGAAGCAGTCAACGAAACCAATGAAATTGCAGTACGATTAGATTGCCCTAAAAGATTAAGGTATTTCGGGAGTGAATCTAATTGTAAAGGATAGGTACTATAAAACTGTCCATTGTACTACTTCCGTTCTGAAGAAAATCCAAACTAGCAACGTAGCCTCAAAATCGTCAAATGTTAAGAATAAACTCTGAGGTTTCTTCAATTTCTCAAAACAGGAAATTAATGCAGTTCAAAAGACAAACAGCGATGTCGTATCAGCAAATTCAAAAAAGAGATATTACTCATTTAACCCTAGAGTAGCTTCTGTGATTTAAAACTGAAATTCCGATGAATAGTAAATTATGAAAAACTCTGAAATTCCGATGAATAGAAAATTCTTAAAAGCTCTGAAATTCTTGAAATGAAGTAATAAAGATATGGAACTTTTCCTTAAAAGAAAAAATTATATTTCTATTTAAAAGAGGCAGCGCTGTTTCACGGCGTAATTTGTTTTGTGTTTAACTATTTCCTATGTTCAAAGAGTGGGCGTTTCATTACGTAGCCAAATTAATTGAAAACAAAACAGAAAAAACGAAATTTAAAACATCCGATATGTATCTCTTTTTATTATTCTAATTAAATATTGTTGAGAAATTTTAACGTACCTCATCACCGATGCTATCACTCATAACACATGCAAACCAAGAATGTGGACGATCCTCAAATATAGAAAATTATATCACTTATGGATCCGAGATATCATTGACAAACGGACTAATTCATTAAATGCTTTAAAATAAATAATCACATTACGATGAGTTAAATTTGTTTCGTTCTTTATGTTTTTGTGATTATTTACGCAAAACAAGTGTATGGGGAAACCCTCAAGGAGAATGATTTGCATTTTCGTTAAAGACAGTACTTTTACAAAAAGTAATAAAACCGAAAGGAAAGTTATACGCCTCGTAATAAGTACAACACCCATGTTCTATACAATTAGTGCTTTAATTAGTATCTTGAAGATAAGTAAAAAAGAAAGAAGTCAGAGATATGAAATGGATAAGCGTCTTGCTTTTTAAGCTAGCTCAAATGCTCAGATTGTGCTTCAAAAATATCGTAAATCGAAACATTCGGGTTCACAGTAACTGTAAAATGTACATGATATGACAAGGTATGTTTGTATTTAATAATTGTATAATTATAAGGCAAATCTTGGGCTGCCAAAGATGTCCCAGAGGACTGGTGTCGAGGTTGCCGTGCGAAAATAACACTTCTCGAAACTCCAATGGCTTTTGCTACCACCCGCTACATCTGACTTGTTTCCAGCCTGCCAACAACACTCCACGCCATTGATTCAGGTAACTAATGCTGTTCACAATACGTTGAAACCTAATACTTTAATAAAATAAATGTCAGGATACAAGCAACAGAATAAGGGAGTTCCGGGAAAACATTCATTTCTATCCTATTCTGTGTTTTATGCATTCCTCATCAAAGACGCTAATTTGCATTAGAATATACATATTTCGCTGTCTACATTACATTTGATTTCGGCTTTTCATGTTTCAGGAAGATACCATACAATCGGCTTCCATAATGACGCCAAACTCACATTCTCCTCTAATTATTTTGACCAATGTATATCATGAGACTTCTATTAAATAAAAACAGTTTAGTAACGTACGTATGTTTGAAAAGCTTTAGAAATTGAGTATTATTTGGAAACAGTTTTCTATACATTTTCACACATAACTTAAAATCCGGTCCTCGGGGTGTAAATATACGGCTCTGTGAACTTCACCTACGCCACCGTTCGGTCTCAGGCTCGTTCCTTTCTCTAGGCTGGGGGTGGTCAGAATGGAACGGCTCATCGGTGTATTTGTCTCTACTTACAAGTTATTTAAGGTCAATATGTAATTTAGCGAACAAATTTTAGGTGTACCGAAACAAAAATAATTAGGTTCTTTAGCCAATCTGTAAAACAACTGTTTTAATAGCATTTTCATCTTCGAATGATTAACTTAAATGCAATGTAGTGTGGAAGTAAAAGGAATTTAACGATAAATAAAAAGAACCATGGCATTGAACGGATTTCTAAAATACTCTCCAGAAGAAAGGTATTGAACATTTTCAATATCATTTTTTTTATGTTATTTTGGACATTTTATTGAAATGTTTGACCAACAAGTTTCTTTTTTTGTAAAAATGTGTTACTTTGAGCACGTAAAAGACAAATTTTTTTTTTGATATTAAGATATTAATAAGCAATTTTTGAAATACTACAGTTACAGTCGACACTGTGAAGAATATTACTTGTCAATAATATCGGTAATCATTCTGAATATATACAATTAACACAGTTGTTCATTCGAGACGAATATCCTTTATTTTATGTTATGGACAACAGATATCGCGAATTCTGAGCTCCAGGTTACTGTATATAGCTCCGCCACTGGATTTTAAGAAGATATGGCTTCTTCTATTCAGATGATGAGGGTCTGCAAATTATTGCTTGGGACTCAATGTCGCGTTGCCAGCAAAATATTTTTTTCTGGAGAAAGTTCGTAGCATTTTCTTTTGTATTGTTGAATCGAGGTGTTTTTGTCTAAAATATAAGGTTCCAGGAGTTTATAAAAGGTAGATTGTGGAGACGGAGATTCCTGCATCACGTAGCGTGAACAAGTGGGATTGCTACGTTATATTTGGACGTCTTCATAAACAAATGCATTGTGCTTTAGTTGTATATGGTACTCATTTTTTAAATCGTGTATAAGACGGCAGTATGTGTGTTCATTGATCAAACGATAGCACGTGTGAGGGCGACAAGGGGCATCTACTGATTGAATTATAAGAACACTTATGTCTCCGGGAAAATAGGTTTGTCTGTCACTGATCCAAAACGTGAAGTTTGAACAATGATGCAAACGTACCTCTTAGCATTAATACGTAAGATTTATTATATCAGTCCATTCGCCATCTTTTTGAATTACATCAAAAATCATTACACTGAGTTGCCAAAAGTCTTGGGATGGCAACATCGAAATTTTTAACTGCCCCTGCCGTTGTATAAAGGCTTCGACGCACGCCATGATTTGTTCATTTGCGAGGAGTAATCTCGTGAGTCAGGCTGAACAACCGCCTGCAGGTTCATAACAAGCCGACGTGAATTATCCGATTTTGAACAAGGAATGGTAGTGAGAGCCAGACGTACAGGACATGCAATTTCCGTTGTGCGAACGGAAATTGCATGCCCTGTCCATCTGGATATGCAATGCCATCCATGAGGTATTCTCCATAACTCATGCGTTCGATGAGCTATAGAGAATATCTCATGGGAGGCCATACCACCCACTGTGGACAGCGCAGTTGCCGACCACTGGTGCTGAATTACCGTAAGCAGCAGCCTCTGACCATAATTGTCCATGCTGGAAGACAAGCTACACTGGCTCACATAACATCCACATTCAATGCAGGAGGTACCAGAGACATATACATCAGGTCAGCGCACCATAATGTAGCGTCCATGGGGTATGGAAGCCGAAGACTCATCGGGGTGCCTTTGTTAACACAACGACATCGGACACATCGCTTCGACTGTGCTAGTGAATAGGATAATTAGACCCTCTAAGACTGTCAACGTGTGGTGTGGTCCGATGGGTCATGCTACTAGTTGTTACAAGCTGACGTTAGGGTTCGGGTTTGGTGCAAACCCCATGATGCCATGGACCCAAGCTGTCAATAAAGCATTCTGCAAGCTGCTGGTGGTTCCATACATGTGTTTGGTGTCGTCACATGACACGGTTTGTTTCCTCTGGTCTTCGTAAACATGTTATTAACTGGTACTCGATTTGTGGCTCTGCTGGGTGACCATGTGCAGGATTTCATAGAACCCAAGAACGATGCAACATGTCATCGTGCTCAAGTTGTCCAAAATTGGTTCGAGGAGCATTCTGGCCACCACGTTCACCCGACGTAAACCCAATAGAGCACTTACGGACGTCGTGGAAAGGTCCATTCACAACCACGATCATGCATGTACAAACACCAGGAAACTGTGGGCGGTGGTTCAGATGAAATGGCTCAACATATCTCCAAAAATCCTCCGGCCACTTTTGGAATCTATGCAGCTTCGAGCTGCTTCATTTAGCCGGATTAGATGAGGCCCTACACCATACTAGGTACGTATCCCATGACTTTTGGCTCTATAGTATGGATAGCTAGTAGACTAATATTTAAAGGATAATGAGCTTTCCTCCTAAAGCCAATGGATTTTCCCATTTCTAAGTTAGGTCCTAATTGCATTTGCTTATTTAGAGGGTCAATTTACCCATTTCGTAGAGGGTCCTAATTGCATTTCATGCAAGATAAATGTAAGATAAATTTTTTAAATTTAAATGAAATCGACTGAATCGATGTTTTTTTAAATTGCTAACAGTAAGTACAATGCTGGAAGACACTACATCCTTTATTGTTGGGGCTTATTCCTCAGCAGTAGTCGCAATGTTGATATCATTTTTTTTACATTTCCTGAATTGTTTTGTTTAAATTCATTCCGAAGTTTACCCATTCTTCGTTATTATATTTTCTTTCAACATTTTCCAGGTTACCAGGAAAAAAAGTTCTTTATGGAGATGAATTGTTTCGGTAAATTTTGTTTTTTATACATGCATTATATTCTGCTATTATCAGTTGTTGAGTCCATGTTATTTTCCGTATTTCCAAAACATCTCTATAAACGCATTAGACTAACCATTTAGCATCTAGAAGAAATCAACTCGGGAATTGCCGAATGTTTTGAAATCTGCTTAAAGGACAATATTTACTATCTAAGAAGTGGAAGAAGTAAGGCTAGAATGAGTGTATTTGCGAATTAGAAATCGTCGCCCTTTCCTTAGCTTTGTTATACAAAGTAGTCATTTAGGGTAATCACTGCACTATTCATTCCTAACAGATTACCGGTGACAATTGCTATACGTATTGAATATAACCTGAGAAAGGAGAGGTAGAGATGTTGGAGTCACTTTTTTATATCCAGTGGCATGCTGTCCGTGTCAGGGATACTAGAATTTCCACATCAGGCGTTAGATCATTGGGAAAAGGAACAAAGATAAAGATATACGTAGCATAGAGCGATTGAGACTAGTGACAACGCTCATGATCCGTACTGCTGAAAACAAAATGAGAAACGAATTCTTTTGCTACAGTTTTCATAAAATCCCGCCGTTTTGATAACGTTTCTTTTTGAGGAGATCAGAAACTTTGGGAAGACTTTGGTTCAGGTACATCGACCGCATAATGGCTGTTTTATTGCAACTTAGATTTCGAATTACATTTGTTCTCCAAGGTAACTGTGGAATTCAGTAAATCTAAATTAGTAAAATTTAATAGAATAGTATAATATGGAATTCCTGACACTAAATATCAGCCTATATATAAAAGTTCATCTTAATAGTAGATGTGTATATCTGATAGCAAGTACGAAAAGCTTAATTCCAAGTTGTTAAATACGATGTAAAAATATTTCGGCTTATCTGAAGCACAATCCGAATTTCACAGAATTTTTATTTTAAATGCACAGGTATTCTGAATTACCATTGTTAATGAAAATACAATCAACAGCTGTGCAACTTTTGGTTTCCTTTGCGACGCTTCTGCTAGTTTATACGTTAGATCAACTTTTTTGAAAAAAGTTTACATTTATTCATATAAAAGACATGTTACACAAAACTTCCTGTAGAACCACGTGCTGTAAATCTAAACACATGAGCGAAGAAGCAGCAAATTTGACTAGTGCCAGATAAATTCGAAAGTGGCGTTATTGTATTATGTATTCGTACCCAATAAATAGCAAACGGCATGTTGGTCTGATTTAAGTGCGAATTACAACCTGTGAACGCTGAAGCATCTACTCCGTACACAACGGACTTTTTCTGCAAGTAACGCCAGCCATGCCTTTTGCAGCATTGCCCACAAATCCGCCGGAGGCGGTCCAGGATGGAAGAATTAGTTGAACTGCTCTACAGCATCCCAGAGAACTTCCACAGAGTTTAATTCTGGGGACCTCATTGGTCACTGGATCCTTCCAAATAAAGATGAGTGTTTCGTGAGTCATTCCTGGAGGGTAGCAGCCCGGTAGGGAAGCGCATTGTATAGCCGGAAGAGACCATAGGTCGCTCGATGCGCGAAGGCCATGAAAATGTGTAAGTGATCACGCAGCATATGCTGGTAGGACTCAGCAGTGAAGAACCTCTCCACACACCATGTGAGACCTAATGTGTCCAATGCGTAAGCTCCGTAAATCATCACAGAGCCACCACCTCTTTGAATGCAGCCGACCTGGTACGCCGGGCCAAAGTCTCACGTTTTCGATGTCAAACCAGCAATCTCTCGTCAGCTCGTTACAGCTGAGAACGTGATTCATCATAGCACACGATACTGCCCAATTCTACAGAGATATAATTATCATGCTTCCGCAGCAGCGAAGTGTAATTTCCGATGATGAGCAGTCAACCGTGGCTCACAAGTAGGGCGTTGGCTTTCGTATCACAGGTCATGCAGCGTGTTCCGTATTGTTTTCTTTTTGACGATTCTTGGGACTCCTATATTTAACCCGGATATGATTTGCACTCCCGTTTCCAAACGGTCTGATGACTGTACGAGCCTGGGTAGTCTAGGTCGAAATCGGTCATCAGTGGCGCTTGGTCAAAAACCGCTTGCTATCAGGACGTTGCAACATCCGTCGATGATATAATGGCTTAATTGACCTATTCCTTTGTTTGTAATAAAGTAAAACGTAAAGAAACTGTAATGAATATATAATAAGTTTTTCAAGTTTTTCAGAAACAATGAAGAAAGTGCTTTCCAAGGAGAAATTATTTGTTAGTAGCATTATCAACAATGTGAAATTTACCATTATTTGTTTTCAACATATTTCAAATCGGCGTAAAGAATATGTTATCTTGGCGTCCTTTGTAAATTCCAATTATCTCACTACCTGAACGCTTGTGGCGAATTACTGTCAGTTGAATTCCAAATAGGCAGATAATTAAGACACAGAACAAAATTAATTTTGAAAGCTAAAAAATACACTCTTGGCTTTGTATGGCATATAAAGCTTGGAATCGCATATCAGGATGTAAGTCAATTTAATTTGTTATCTCAGAGAAAGAAATTATTTGTTGTCTCTCGCACTGCATTAAAACCAAAATACGTTATTACGAAAATCCCATTACTTAGAACACAAATCGTATCAACTTCTTTCCTTTTTTTTTAATAATAATTTTAAGGGAAACTCTATATATTGTTTTTAGCCTTGCACGTTATTTCCAAGAAAACCAAGAGGACGAACACTGGAATAAGCAGGAATCTTATAAGTGAGAAAATATATTTCGTTTAACACATTTTGTGTTTAATAAATACTTTCCGTAGTTAGATATAACTAATCATTTACTTATCTACTAGCCGATCTTCGCACTTCAACGAAGGGCTTTTTCAAGGCTTCATACAACTGTTGTATGAAGCCTTGAAAAAACCTTCCGTTGAGGTAAGAGAACTCGGCTAGTAGATAAATAAATGATTATTTACACCTAACTACGGAAGTTATTTACTGATAGATATGGGTGTATAATATTTTATTACATATTTTCTTATTAAAAAACAATCACGGTTTATCTTGTTTTTCTCTTTAAACGTATGCAAACCACTTTGTTAATTTGAAATTTGCATGCATATAATCTCAAATGCTTTTGTTCCATTTGCTTCTGGATTTCATAAGTTTTAAAGGAAACATGGTTAGACTTCCTGTATATTTATAGCTGACCATCAGGGTGTTATAAAAAAAATGTTTAGGATCCATTAATATTTTTTCTAAGCTGATGCAGTTTAGCACCATATATTAGAATTCATTATATTTATCTGTATTTATGTTTTACTTACTGTAAATATACAAAAAGAATGTTCAAACTAAATATGCCTAAAATTGTTTTAATCATTACAAAAGTAATTTATTTTTCAAGTTTTTATGTAGTTCTTGTAGTATGTTCTTGGAATGTTAAAGAAATATTTGAAAGATATTCCACATCTGCGAATCGGTCCTAGGTTTTCTTACAGTAAGAGAAGCATGGATTTCTATTCTCGGTAAAAGCTGTATTTCCCACGATTAAAACAACCACAATAGATTTGAACTGTTAAATTTTAACACTATGTATATGTAATAGAGTATATTTTTCAGTTAATATACTGAACATAAGCTTTTGAATGATGCATTCTTTCAGCTTGAATGTTATATTTGAATATCTTTGTGGAAATAAAAATTAATGGGCTACACTTTAGAGTTCGGCTCCCATCGTCTGCTTCGCTATCGTTCGAATGGAATGCCGGGAGAAACGTTTCGCGATAGGTGGCGCTGCAGCTGCTTCGGCGTTTTTTTTTTTTTTTTTTGATTGGAGGTTTAACGACCACCGTGAGCAACTCAATGGGCTATAAGCAGTCGCCCGTCCCTAATTTAGGGTCACTGTGTTCCCGGGAAGGGAGAGAGCCAGTGCAGTAAGACAAACACAACATCCATGCTTCACCGGGATTCGAACCCGGACCCCGTTCGACGAATGATCAGAGGCCGTCGCTTAGACCACTGCCCCACCTGGGCGGCTTCGGCTATTTCTCCCGCGCCCTGTGTGTTACGTAATCGCTGTTTGCTAAGTGCGTCTTCCGTCTTCTGTTCGCCCTGTTCTAAGCTGTTCTTTTCAGCGTGCGTTGTAGCTCTGTCAGTAGCCATGTGGAACTAGAGGCGTTTCTTCAAGGAAGTTGGGAAGGATGAAGAAACATGTATTGCATGGTGTGAGCGGAAAGGATTGCTTCCAACCGAAAGAAGATGTTCCGCAGGTCATCCAATGAGTTTGCGAGTGGATATGTCTCATCGTTTAGGACAATTCAGGTTTGAGAAGAAACACGTTACAGGGAAAAGTGAGCAGTGTTCCCGTTTACTTGGGACGTGGTTTGAAACTGCTTGTATTCCTCTTGATAAGGTGATGACTCTTTTGTATTGTTTCGCCAAAGGATTGTCCTACGATGATGCAATTGAGGAATCTTTCCAGGTTGTTGTTTTCACATCCTCTGCGACAGTTAGTGACTATTATCAGTCTTGCAGAGAACTAGTCGCAGAGATTATGGTAGCCTACGAAAAAGACGAAGGATAGCTTGGAGGCCCTGGTGTAATTGTAGAAGTGGATGAGCGGAAGATTGAGAAACGGAAGTATAATCGTGGCCGTCTCGTTGAGGGTACCTGGATCCTTGGCATCTTTGAACGAGATTCGAAACGATTCAGGGTTGAGATCTCCCTGCAGAATAACCGCTCTGCTCACACATTGCTGCCGTTCATCCAGAAACATGTTCAACCCGAAACTACTGTCATGACGGATCTGTGGGCTGCGTACCGCAATCTCTCATCCTGTGGTTTCCGACATCTGTCAGTAAACCACTCACTCAATTTCGTCTATCCGACTACTGGGGGGCATACGAAAGGTGTTGAGAGCAATTGGCGGCCCCTCAAACGCACACTATCTAATGGCATTCACAAATACCACTTGGCCGACCACATTCTGGAATATTTATTCCGACGAAATTGTAGTCTTTCCTCTGAACAATGTTTTGAGGTAATGATGTTGACAATGTTTTGAGGTAATGAAATGTGTCATGCGTCAAACAGTTCTTTCCTAGTACGTAATATTTTCCACTTAAATATTCGTACTAGATAGACAGGTTCCTAATGAGGGGAAACACTTCTTTTCCGTCGTTATAAATAGTTAACAACACCTGAACTACTTACATTCCAGCCATATTACAAAATAAACTCCTTCCTTTCAAAAATATTCCCCCCCTCCCCCGCTGCATATTTCGCCTCCTTACCACTTCTACCGCACAACACACACACCGATTACGAAATGCACGCGGGGAAGGAGCAACAAAATGCAGACGCAGTTGCAGCGCCACCTATCGCGAAATTTTTCTCCCGGCATTCCAGCAGCGCGTTAGAGCTTAAGCAGACGACGATACGGGGCCGAAGATTGAAGTGCATCCAATAAATGAGTACAATTACAAAGACTATGTCTCTTACAGGGATGTGCCGCGATCGTTTTGTTTCGGCGAATCTCTTTGAAGAACCACAGTAATGTTTCATTTTATTCAAACATGATACATATTTTAATTCAATACACTATACTACTCCAACACCTCCTGTGAGAGTCGTCACTGTTGCGATATAGTCATATGTGGCAGAAAAGATTTGTGATCCTACAGCTGAAGCAGTGACATGACACGGAACAGCGGTTTGCAAAAGCTGCGCAAATATATTGCTTGCAATTGCTTCTGCTCCACACACAAATGCTATCTCTCGCGCATGCCTATTCCATAGCAACGTGCCTTAAAAAGGAAGAGATACAATGCAGTATAGATTATACAAAAATTCTATAGCTAAAATTACATTCAGTTGGGATTTGTAGTAACAGCATTTGTAAGGCTCCACCAATCAGATTTTACAAAGAAGCTCACACAAATCAGAATACAGTCATAGGCATTTTCTAAATGCAGACCTGCTATCGTTCAGCGCATTTACGTTTTGTCAGTTAAGTGTTTGTGTGAATGGTGCCCATTTATTCTTACTTTATTTTTTATAGTTCACGCATTTTCGCGGTTAGTAATAGAGAAACTAACCAAAATTCTATTTTTGAACGTTTAAATTTAGTTGGCTGGAAATTTTACCATCAGTTGATAAAATGTAACTTACTCTCATCAGAAACATGCATTTTCATTAACAATAAAGATGTACGTATTAAATATCCTGTATGGCCTTTCGTACCTAGTTTGGATATACTTCTATATCTGATTGCACGCAGTCTGTTACAGGCAATTTCAGTATAATTTGATTGAATCGAATGATCAGTGTTCATTATCTGATTGCTGCACATATTCAAGAAATCTGTTATTTTCTTAAAGAAAACTTCTCAAAACGGAGATCGAATTTGAAAACAGAACACACGCTTACCCAGACTAAGGGTAAGGATTATTTTAAACCCTTTACCGTTGGAAATGAATGTACTGGGGGAAGCAAAATTGGTTGATTCCTGCTCGAAAGAATATGTGGGCTGGACAAAGAAAGTGCCGAATGTGAATGGAATGAGTGAACCTGATCATCAATAAAGCTTTCTTTAAACTTAGGTTTTTAATCAAAGTGGCAATTTGGGACGATGATCAATATTAACCATTTTGTCCGATTAGCTGCACATAAAGCTAAAATAATAGCGGCAAACCTAAGAATAAGGGAGATGATGGAGTATCTTTTAGTACACAGTATCATGGTGTACTTGTCAGAGGAATCAGACATATCATACAATTACTTCTATTGTGATTGCTAATACCCAAACAGATATGTATTACTGATCCCTATTAGCCAATATATAATGTGTCGTTTTTCCTAAAGCATTGCGGCAATTGCGAGTAAAACACCTGCATACTCAGATGTCTTAAGAAACACTCAACACAGACTTTGATGTAGTGCCATATCATATGTGTTTACGGAGCTCACATGTTCCTGCTGAGTTGCCAAAACACCTGCTTTGGTTTTTGTTTTGTGTCTTAGAGCCTGATAATCGGCTAGACTTTTCTTCAAAATGCACTTAACCCTTTAACGACCATGAGCCAAAAATATTTTATCACTCTAAATACCATAACACCCAAAACTGCCTGTTGGTTAACTTGTTTGTTTAATAACAACAATATTGACTGAGGGTGACATCTGCTGGTCTCTCTATGTCGGAAGAATTTGAAGAATATGCAAGGTAGCAAATCTAACTCACTCCTGAAAGGCGTTTTGGGTGGCTGTGGCCGTTTGTAGGTACGGGCGTTCTGGGCGTTATGGTCGTTAGAGAGTTAAGACGTAGCGAATTCCGTTGATGATCACTTAATTTCATGTTGGACATGTATGACGTGATTCAAAATAAAAACGTAATTTCAGCTAAGAGGTATCTAAAGGCTAATAATCGTGTAAAGTGTTCTCCACAATATATTCGAAATACACAGTTGTATCGAAATAATATGACCACCTACCTAATAACGGGAATAACCAACCTTGGTCAGGACGGCAACGGCGAGACAGCGTGACTTCGATGAAATGAGGCCCTGGAAGGTGGCCCAACACACATGTTCCCATTCGAACAGCAGCAGAGCACGAAGGTCGCGAAGATGACGTGGTTGTTGATCAGCACGTTGAACCTGTCTTCTAAGTAGTCACACAAGTGTTCTATGGGATTGAGGTCAAGATATTTCGCCTGCCGAGAGAGAACGAAGACATCGCTCTCGCGTCCCTCAAACCAGTGACGAACCCACTTAACGACGGAGCAATGTTATGTTGGTAGACACCAATTCCGTTGTGGTGAACTTCCAACATTAAGAAATACACGTGGTCGTCCAAGGTGGACAGGTAGTCATTGACGTTCAGAGACCCATCTAGTGATACCAGCGGTCCCATGTCATACCACGAAAATATTCACCTGACATACCCACAGCAACCGCCGGCCCTTACTTGACCGACTAACACATGTGTGTGTTGGTTCTCGTGTGCTTGACGCCGTATCTCCAACTGCCCGTCACTTCTGTAAAGTAGAAACCTCTACTCGTAGGAGAAGGCTACCTTTTCCCACTATTCCACTGTTAAGTACGTTAGTCCTACTCGAACTGCAGGCGTCGTTCACGATGGACCCGAGTTAACATGGTGCCTTGAGACAGCGTCCACACAGGAGACTGATGAGTAACGGAGTTTTCTATACTGTTATCGGGGACACATGGCTGGTTGTCCCAGGTTTCTATTGCGCGGTGGATTGCTGCACCGTCGGGCGTTGATTGCACTTCACCAGACGACGGAGGCGACGTTCTCCTCTAAGTTCGATGGCCTTTGGGGATCCACAGTTATGACGTTGGAAGGTACTCGGTGTTCCAGCCGTCCATTATTGGTACATCCTTATTACAATACCTAGAGTACAGCCTACAAAGTGTGCTGCTTCTGAGATGCTTCCACGCTTGGCGCGGTAGTCAATGATCATTCCTTTTTGAACGTCCGTGGAATCACGTACTCTGCCCATTGTGGTCAGGTGACCCACCATGTGTCGTCTGTCCTGGCCTGACGCCTATATCTCCCTGTAATCTACTTTGTCACGAGCACTCTGTGACGCGCCTGGGTGGGTATAATGCGATTCATGGGTGGTCATAATATTCTGGTACAACTCTGTATAGTTTTTTAAATTATTGCAATGATACTACTGACTTTAAGGCAGAGGTTCATTTATTTTGTGGCCCTGCAGCTAAACGTTTTCCGGTGTAACGGAAAAGAATCTGCTTTACTCTGTAAGAGTTTTTTTTTCGAAGTTTCGTATACAGGGCTGCACACGAAAAACAGCTCACAAACGTAAATGCAGTTGCACACTTTTATTTAGTCATAATGTACCGTAGAGTTCACTTACATTTAGTATTGTAAATGAACTGTACTTTTGTTTAAAACAAGGCTTTAATGTTGAAAACTGGTACTTTTATCAAATTCTGTGTTGGATGTCGTCACCACTTACCTCGATGCACTTTTCCGTCCCCAGAGAATCTCCATGAAAACGCCCATTAATTCTTTACTACTACTCCCTTAAAGGCGTAGATTCCAAATGCTGGATAATTCTTACATAATATATATTGGTTTTCAGCACCTTCGAACGTTAGAGGTTTATTGTGATAGTCTTCGTCTTTAGAGAGCCAAACAGGTAATAGGCGCACATTGATAAGTTGGGAGAGGAAGTGTCCGTAAATCCTAATTGATTATCATATTTTTAGTAAAATCACCTTAGTTTTGGGCGAATAAATGTTCAAAGGTATGGCAAATTTCTCCCTGTTTTTGAGGGAAGACATAGGTTGGTTCTTCTCGAGTCAACTGTTTTGCAAGTCTTCGTAGATCAATAGAAAAATGTCTGTGTTCATTTTTCCCTCAAAAAAAAAAAGACTTTAATGATGCGTTCACCTGACACTCCAAATCTAACACCGATTTTTAAACTAGATGCTTCTTTCTGTTCGAATATGGGTTTTCTGTTCGAATATGGGTTTTCTGTTCGAATATGTGTGGGTTTCCTGTTCGAATATATGTGGCTCAGTGTCGCTGTTTGTGCGAGTGGAAATGCCTCAAAAGGTAAGACCAAATATTTTCTGTTAAAGTTAACAGAAATCGGTCGAGCACTCTTTCAGAAACCATTTTAAGTACCACTGACAGTAAATGGACACGCCTTCCTTTATCAAGTGCACTTCATTCCTGCACAATACTCACAAAGGCATAAATTTTGCATTATGAAAAGAGACTGAATTTACCTACGACTAATTCGTGTCCTCTGGGATAAACGGCTATATTTTTCTTCACAATTTTTTTTATATTTGTAGAATTATCATAGAAGACCAGGCTGAGCTGCTATGCCTGTTGCAAATCAAAGAAGGAAGGAACAGCGAAATAAATCAGGCAACGATGGTTCACGTATTAGTAACTAGCAGTTTTTGAACCCTAGGAATTATACCCACGTTACTAATTAACTGGTGGATTTTTAATTCATTGTCAGGTAGATACACGGCATCATTGTGCCGTACGAACATAATGATGGCGTGTAAATAAGATGACGGTACTGAAATACTTGAACCTGAAAGTGTTTATGAACTGTATAATCTTTCACCAATTATTTTGTATTAAGTAATGCATTAATATTTGAAATCAAGTCTTTCGTCAATATAAACTAATTGCGTTCACATCGTGCTCTGAGAGAAACCGCATTCAGAAAGACAAGCAAACAATCTGCAGTAATTTATTTTTAAAATAAGTTACATATTGGTTTTCAAAAGATCTAAATTGCCTGCTTTGAAAATTCGTAGCTTCATTCTTGAAGATGCACCACGCATCGCAAGTTTTAAAGAAGTGTTCACCGGATATTTGTTTCCCTGTCCAGGAATTACAGTTGGTAAGTCGAACGTTTGGCAATATTTTGATCACTTCATGTTTTCATATATACCTTTATGACGAAAGCTGGCTAGCATTCAAAGCATAGGCGTGTTGCACTTTCTTTAGCCATCCGTTTGTTTGTACTTTGATTCCAGTACGGTACCAGTTCTCGTCCTTCGAGGCCAAGAACGCCTTCACTCCAGTTGCCACTTCCTCCTGATTGTTGAAGCCCCGCCGTTATAGATGTGGGCCATGGTCCGGAACAAGTAACAATCCGAAGTGTCAAGGTCCGGACTATATGCTAGGTCTGGCATCAGTTCGATGCCCGTAAGTTCCTGGAGTTCTGCCCGGGTCGTTAACGCGGTATGAGGCTGAGCGTTTTCTAGCTGCAGGAGAGCGCGCTTTCTGTTAACCGGATCTGGTATTTCTCCTCCAAAACGGCATACATCCGCTCCAGCTGTTCCGATTTGATATTGACATTCATGGTCCTACCGTCTTGAACGAATTCGGAATGGATTATCCCTTTGATATTCAAACATACATAGAGCATCACTTAATGCTCGAAATGCCCACGTTTGGCAACAGGTTGAGGAAGTTGGCCCAAGCTCAACCACTACCGTTGCGTGTTGGGTGTCGGAAATAGGCCCAATTTTCATCGCACGTAACAATTCTCGAGATGAAACTTACACCATGCGGATTTTCTAAGAGTTTCGAACACACTTCCACCCGTCGGTTTGTTTCAGATGGGGTTATTTCGTGAGGGACAATGCAGCATTTCCTGAAGACCTTGCCGAGGTCATGAAGATGAAGAACCATGGTCGTCTGTGACATCCTCAGCTCGCCTGATAATTTTGAAGTGCTGGTGTTCGGATTTGCCTCTACGGCTAGGAGCAAGGCCTCCGGATCCACGGTTTGTGGCTTACCTGACCTTGATTGATCTTCGACTTTTCTGTCACCTGAGCAAAACTTCTTAAATGCCCTTAAGTTCCTGGAGTGGAACTGAGATGCTGTGGTCCAAGGAACCTCCCCCTTTCGCATGATAAATATTTCGTGTTGCTTGAGTAGCGTTATGATTAAGTTTCTACTCGCACAGCAAAAGTTCCCTAATTAGCCGTTTCTGGCTATTCGTCTTTTAGGCGTTCCAACCAAAGACAGGCTAAAGACATGCAATGCGGTACACAGCAACGACTGCCATTTCATTTCCTTTTGGACTTACTACAGTGCGCGACTTGATCTAGTATAAACACGTTTCATACCCGCCGCAGAATATGCGTTTTTGCAAATATTGCAATTCTTTCGACTAATTTGCATTTTGTGAAAGAACTGCATGCCGCAGTGTTCTGAAAAAGTAAAACGTAGTTATCTTGCTATTACGAAATCAAATACGAATATTTTTCCGATGCACTAATAGAGTTCTACACGTTGAACGACATGAACATGATAAATGTAAAAACCGGATTTCCTGATTTACAATGCAGTTTTACCAGGATTTATACGTGATCGTTAAAACCTGTTCAGCACTTTGCGCAACATACCTGTGCTCTATTTAGGATCATCCCCAATTTTTCATACAAATGTTTGCTCTTTAACTGCAAATAAAATTATTCGCGATACAGATGCTTGCAAAACCTGACTTTTATTATTTAAAATATAATATCTTAAGAAATGTAAAAATGTTGCGCAAAATACCCTTCCTGGCACAGGTAAACCTCTGCAGTTGTTAGCAACTGTGGATGTTGTTCTCTTTAATCTTTAAAGGCGGGATTGGAAGTCCACAGGGCTTGTTCTCAAGAGTGAGTCAATTTTATGGTAAGGATGGAATGAACAAAAAACCCCTAAGTCCTTGCATTGCGCAGGTACATTGAGCGTCCCGGTTACCCGCTATTCCAGATGATCATAGGAAAGACGCCAGACTACCACTAGGACCTCAGATCACAAAGCTCTTCGAAAGACTCAAGCATCATAAGCCCGGAAACCCACTAGAGACACATCGTATCCTGGAAGTCTGCCCTGACGAACCATTTAGAGAAAGCACTATCGAAATTCCTGTGTAGTAGTCTTCCTTAATCGCACTTTGTAATAAATTCCATTCCAGATTTTATAACAAAAGCCAAGCAACTCACTGTTCTACCAGGCGACATTACCGGCAGCTTCGACGTGGTTTCCTTTTCCCTTCAATCCCCATTCCGGAAACCATCAGAACTTTAAAGGAGGCTATTTCAAATTCAGCATTTTATACGCAGGAGTCATGCCTCAGCATCTCCAGATTAATAGACTTGGTCACTAATACTAGCTTCTACAGTTTCAAAGGAAAAGTATATAAACAGAACAATGGCTCTGCGATGGGATCCTTACTTATACCCGTTCTTGCAGAAGCAATACTTCGCCCAGTTGAACGGAATATATTCTCCATCATTACCCCACGGCCTACCACTTGGCTGCGTTATGCAGACGACGTATTTTTTGTATGGCCTCACGGAAAAGTGACACTTCAGATGTTCCTTGATAGAATCAATAATAAGCATTCTACGATCAGTTTCACGATGGAGCTTGAACACAACAACGCTTTACCTTATCTGGATGTTTTAGTGACAAAATCGCCTGAAAACCGGCTCGGTACACAGTCTACTACAAACCCACGTCTGTTTCCAACCTGATGCTCCGCAGCTCTTTTTTATCCGCAGAATACAAAACATCAATCTTTCTTTCTCGAATTCGAAGAGCCATCGCCGTTTCCTCCGATACACATTCTAGACAACAGGAAATAGAAAGCGTGATCAAGTTAGCCACTGATGCAGGATATTCGTTGAATCAGATACGTAACTTTATCCAAAAGGCCAGGGTCAAACATTCTAATCTTCCTGTGCCGCAGATATGTTATTTAGGCTCAATTCCCTACATACCATATGTGTCTTACGAACTCAAAAATGCACTGAAGAAGAGGAACTACGGCGTCGGCATAAGGTCTCCTGCATCTTTATATACTATGCTAAAGGGAAGTAGTAAAAAACCGCCTCTCTCCTGCGAAGCAGGTGTTTATGCGATTCCTCTACATTATCCGAACGGCTCAAAACGATACTATATTGGAATGACCAAGCGTTAGTTTGGAATCAGAGTCAACGAACATAAAAGAGAAACAAAATGCGGTAAAGTACCCACGGCACTATCCAGAGAAGTTAAATTCAAGTCCGCTACTCCTATGTGGGGCGATATAAAGAAATTAGCTACCCACTCTACCCCTAAAGGAACAGCCATTCGGGGAACCTTGGAGATCATTACCAACAGCGATACTTGCAATTGATTGCGTCTCACTCGAGTTGGCACGAATTTGGAACCAATTCTTCAAGTAACGCCTTTTCTCTACTAGTATCCAGGTTGCAACAAACGTGATGCGTCATATCTTTAAATGCATATAACACCGTATCCATGGTTGTCAAGTCAATTTTCCGCGTTCAAATTGTTATTGCGTTCCATTTTTTAGTTGCAGTTTCTATCTAACCCTTAAAAAACCATCTGGTTGATGTGCGAAAGCTTGGAAATGCTAATGTGTATACCTCCTATGCCAATAAATCGGATCACTAGTACAGTGTTACTATTTATTTTTTAATTGGTGTATTCTTCCTCGTTATCAATTTGATTGCTGCACTTGATATGAGGACTTTGTTGTATTATTTTCCCCATTTTCCTTCTTCCTTTTCTAACTTTAAGAATAATCAAATCTAAAACATGATGTTCAAAAGAATACATTAAATGTTGATAGAAGTGGTAAAATGTTAATTGCATAAAACCAATTAGTATATTTCTAGGAAACAAAGAATAAATTTTAATTATAGTATTCCGTGTCTTCAAAATTTGGATATCAATAACGTTTCTTTTTACTTGAGAGCAATTTGTGTTGCCCAAATTAGGATTATTTGAATACTTGATATCGAAGTGTTTTAAGCTTCTCCAGGATGTTCATTGGTTTTTAGCAGAACAATGCGATAATGGGGAAAGGCAAATATAAGGTTTTATCTGGAATTTAAAAGTACGTTTAATCAAATGGTGGAAACTTACTAGTCCACTGAAGCTAAAAGTGAACAAAATGCATTTTTAAACATTTTAAAATTTGATATGGATACATTTTATTGATTTATATTAACGTATAAACTAGAATACCCTATCTTTAAAATGATGTAAAATGCATGCCACTACAATAAAAACAAATGTTGAATAACATAAAGTTTATAAAATGAAGAAATTATAATTCATAATTTTGTACGATACATTCCACAATAAACTTGTTTTATGTCTTATTCGGATAAAAATTATTTCACTGAACACCTCTTTTGTAATTTCATCGATTGAATGTTCAAGCGGTAATTTATTTGTAAAAAGAGTATATAAGAGTTACTTTTTAAGGAAAACATTGTTCGAAAAGCCGCGGATAGCTTAGTGGTTAGTGTTTCAGACTATCGATGCTGGGTCCCCAGGTTCTAGCCTGGGCTGATCTTTCAGAGATGGTGTGATTTACTAACAATCGCTGAATATCCGCCGTGCATCGGACGAGCACGTAAAGTGACGTCCCCCAGGCTGGACCCACTGGTTAAATGGGTATCCTTTCCTATGTCCTCCCTGAAATTTTCTCAACCATCTATGTGCAATATCGTACTTGTACGGTGGCGCCATCTACTGTACTCTAATCTCACTACAAACTGTTCTGTCAAAAGTCGCTAGACTTGTTCTCATTCCTTCCGTTTCTGTGTCCTGCCCAAAAGGCGATCTCGCTGTAGGTGGCTGGGACCTAAACTCTACTCCCTGTGGACGGAAGTCCTACATGAAAATGACAATAAATCTGTGGGAAAACATTGTTTCAAACATTCACGATACCGGTTGTTTGAAAACCGGCTTGCTTTGATTATATCGGCTGGGAGCAAATGAGCAAATGAGAAGTCTATATAAAACCGGTATTCATTGACAAAGCTTCTTCACTTCCTAGCTGTTATCAAACTTCGACACTAGATTAGTCAATAGAACGAGAAGGAACTATCCACGTAGTTGCGCCAAAGATCGTGCTTGTAAATCCAGAAATTATCGTTAAAGAGCTGCGCAATTAATTCCGTATGGCATAGATTGTCTGTTGTACAATGATTGCTCTGCTCTTGAATGGTTCAACGCTGAACGCTAGGCAAGCACAATAAATAAATCTCTAATGAATTGCCTTCGATTATATCGGCTGGATTGATTATATCGGCTTGCTCTGATTATATCGGCTGGGAGCAAATGAAAAGTCTATATAAAACCGGTATTCATTGAAAAAAGCTTCTTCACTTCCTAGCTGTCAGCAAACTTCGACACTGGAGCAGTCAATGGAGGGAGAAGGAACTATCCACGTAGTTGCGCCAAAGATCGTGCTTGTAAATCAAGAAATTACCGTTAAAGAGCTGCGCAATTAATTCCCTATGGCATCGATCATTTGTTTTACTATGATTGCTCTGCTCTTGAATGGTTCAACGTTGAAAGCTAGGGAAGCACAATAAATAAATCTCTAACGAATTGCCTTCGATGAAATCAATACCAATAATTAGCCGAAGCTCCATGTCCTGGTGTTGAAATTCTGCCTAGAAATGCTTGATGGATGCAAATCATAGAATGAAATAATTAATTTGAGACTCTTATTTCCACTACATTAGCTCACTGAGGTAAAAACTACCGACGCTCACCCGAGTGGGAAACTTTCCATAGCTTCCTTCAGTTGCGTCATAATTGCTAGATTAAAAATTCATGAAAATTTTGAAATCAGTATTAAATTTTAAATATTATCTTCAGCTTAGTTAAGCAAATATAGTGGTAACAAAATGTTAGTTAGATGTATTGTATGATATGAAGGATGTATGGCCCGGTGGCGCAGTGGTCTAAGCGATGGCCTCTGATCATTCGTCCGAACGGGGTCCGGGTTCGAATCCTGGTGAGGCATGGATGTTGTGTTTGTCTTACGGCACTGGCTCTCCCTTCCCTGGAACCAGTGACCCTAAATTAGGGACGGGCGACTGCTTGTAGCCCATTGAGTTGCTCACGGTGGTCGTTAAGCCTCCAATCAAAAAAAAAAAAAGAAAGAAGGATGTATGTATCTGAGTCAAGCAACACGCGCATCGAACAACATCAGCGAGGCTACGTAATACAAACGATAAAGTGTGCATTTATAGAAACAATCTACTACACAATTTCTGCATATAGAAGGCTGCACTGCAGTATAGACAAAGTGATGAATTCTGAGAATGTCCGTTCCTCTGGATTTCAGTACCCGGTAATACAACGTCTTTGTCGAAGAACGTCTTGACACCTACTACTCGTGTTTCAAACGATGTTATTGATGAGTGTTTGGTGTTAGGGTCAGCTGGTCCCATATTGCATGCAACACATTACGGAAGTCAGCCAGTGTATTGGAGTGTGAAGTATTGTTACCCTAACGTTGCTGTACAGCATCACAAATGTTATGAAGATAATTACTGTCAGAAGACCGCGCAGGCAGCTGTAACGATTGAATCTCATCGTTTTGCAGCTGCTGAAGCACGTTACAGGCACGATGATTTGTTGTGTTATCATTGAGAAAACCGAATACATGTCTAGTTCAAGCGTGCACTATCACAAGTGGCATAATGACTTCGTTCCGGTACTGTGGCGCTCACGTCGCCTGAAAACATACGAGGAAGTATGGGTATTAAAAGACACTCCTGCCATGACCAGAACTAATACCGCTGGTAAGTTTGGACAGAATACACAAAGTTTGGTTGCATTTGTTTGCCGGATCTCCTCCACACTTGTCATCGTCGAGTATCAGGACAAAAATATCACTCTGTATTCCATGACATGTACTAAAGCCCCAGGTACGTCTTTCACTTGGTTGAGTTTTTTATCAATGCTAAGCATCTCAGCGACCGCCTTGACTTGGGTATGTACGCGTTAAGACGGCTTTATATCGTTTGGGTATATGCTGTGACACAAGACGCACCTGAAAGTAATTCCCAGGATTGCTTGCTGATGATACTATGCCTTCTTCCAGCATTTACTCACAGTTAGCGAACTTTTCTCCTGGCAGTTATCCTCAGACGATCACTCCTAGGAACGTGTGCAATATCTTCGTTCCATGGAAATCATGTGAGTAGTTGACTTAGTACTCTTCGCGAGACTGTTAAAGCAGCAGCCATATATTTCTACCGTACATCAGCCTATTACATACCATCAGCACTGTTTCTGTTTTCGGTGCTTAAACGTCGTTAGAACATAATTTCAAGTACATTTCACCCTGAAGGCAGCACATTAAACAACCTTCTAGTCCAAGCCGTGAAACAACCCCTTTCCACTTTCTTCAGGGTATTTTTATCGTAGTTCTCACGTCATGTGCTGTGTTGTCGTGATCAAAACTTTCACATCACGTTTCAACCGACGCTAACAACCCATCTTGGGTCTCCGCTGAATTTGCATATCCCATCATCTACCCTTCGAAACCGTAACACCCTTAACATTTTGTGACCAGCGTATTTCCCTGATTTTATTAGTGCAGTTTAACTGCATACGTTACTAATTTCTAAATTCTGAAAAATTCACATTTATTACATACTCATTGTCAATCGTTCAATAAAAGCGGGGAAATGAAAAAAACGAAGCGTAAAGAATAGGAAATCTTGGACAAACTTCACCCATTCGCTTGCTCATCTGAAAGTTTCCATTTACATCTTGTGGCGAAAGACAGATCGCCACAATTTTTACTAAAAGAGGAAAAGGAACTTTAAGAAGATTCGTTTCTGACATATGGTCAGTCCTGCTGAAATAAGTGTTCCCGTAAAAGTCCTGTTCTTTTTTCTGGACGGCACATAGCGCGGTAGATACCATTTAATTGAGCCTTTGGTTCATCGCTTCAGTCATTTGTTTCTGGAAATTCAAGAAGGACATCCCAAAACAGCTCTTTGGGATAAATCTTTGCATAATTGGTGAGGCCGCTTAGTTGGGCTAACCTTTTCTAGCTCCCATTCTTTACAGCTCATCGGAATCTACTGTAAATTTAACAAGGAGAAGAGATGCATTGCTCATCCAAAATTGAAAAGCTTCAGTAAAAGGAACGAATTTACGACAAAAAACGAGTTCGTTTTAAAAGAATATACAATAAAAGTAATACTAACAGAGAATTTAGCTCATTTCTTCACTCCTCTTGGATCAAATCTATGGATAGCATGAAATCTTTAGGAAATACCACTCACAACCTAGTTTTTAATGGATCAGTTTTGCATAGCTATGGGATATGATTTCGACCAAAACAATGCTAGTAGGTCTGTAAAATAATGCATATCTAAGAATAACAAAAATCATTGTAAAATATATAAGTATCCCACAGCAAACATTTATATGGAATACTCCTGGAACACATAGATATGGTAACAGACAGTTTAATCCTGCTTTCTCGGTGAGGTATTATGCGGAAACACTAAACAAAAACAGGAAAATTTGTATAAGAGATACTCCCTACCATTTATGAGAAGAAATTTCGGAAACGTGGAAAATCATATCAGCATTAGACTTAGTGCTAGTAAACAAGCCACAACTGATAACAGTGTTCATGATTGTACGCCTTTCCATTATCCGAACCACTGTAACGGAGAATTTGAGAAACAAAATGTAATTTTGGTTCGAGGATACTCTTGAATGCACTTCACGTGAAATTATTTAAGCTGCGTCGAATTTCGAAGCAGGAAAATACAATACTCTTGCAGCAAGCAAGAGGACTGTTAGCAGTACCAAAACCGTCTCGAGTACTAGAGGCTAAGCCTACGCCATTTTCCCCTTTCTGACGTCAGAAACCCTGTCATAAAAAGCCATGACTGTAATCGAGAAACAGTCTGCTCGGCATTTGTCTTGTACTGAGAGTGCTGAAGACTGGATATACGGCATAAGGATTAAAATAGAAGTTAGTATTTTCAATAATTTAGATTAAATATTTTTGAATTTATGAACTAGGATATTTCATTGCGAAAACAATTGTTCCCGCGAAACTAAGTAGGTTTAAGTAACGTTACATGTATCATTAGGCTTAGCAAGGTTTCATTAATCATATTGTCTTGTTTTTCGGTTCAGTGCTGTTTCCTTTTTTTTTACGAAATACTCGTACATAGATGTACTTTTAAGACGTCACGCTGAAGTACAATAACATACGACTCAGTCGCACATTGTCAGGTCACTGAAAGAATATGGAATTACGTACGAATAACGACAGTTTTAGTGTCATGCATGGAATGTTCCTTTTAAACTTATTAGAGAAAGTTTTTAAGTTGTATCTTTTTGTCTCCTCGTTTTATTTGGATAAACTAGAACACAATCTAGTTTGAGAAACGCATTGTACCTACAGTAGTACGGAAGAATTTGATCGAAGCAGAAACCTGATTGACGTAAAAGAAAAACTTAAAGCTCTTTTATGTCTGAATTAGTTTGTACATATGAAATGATAACTGAATCTCATCGCTCCCGTGGCTCATAAAGTCGTTTGCGTTTTGATTTTTTCCAAAATGTTTTTGCATTTACTGAAATGTATAACGTTTTTCTATCGGAATCGTGATATCGCCTTGCTGTAACCTCTTCGCTGCTAGCTAAGATGTCAGTGTCACGACAGCATTTGTTATGACCCTGCTCGTGACGTGTCACAAATCGAGAATTTTATAGTACTCAAGACTGCATTGGTTGTATGCATACACACTTTCGTAAAACTCGGGCTTTCCTAAAGTAAGAGTAAAATTACCAGTTTTAAGTTATCTAAAGTTAAGAGTAAAATTTTCCGCCGCGCAAAAGCAATCCGTACCAAAATTCCACTGATTATGCGATCATAAACATTCAGGTGCTTCGCACACGCTTACAGCAGCAGTAATTGCCTTGTTCAACTTTTTTTTTTTTTTTTTTTTTTTGATTGGAGGTTTAACGACCACCGTGAGCAACTCAATGGGCTATAAGCAGTCGCCCCGTCCCTAATTTAGGGTCACTGGTTCCAGGAAGGAGAGAGATAGTTGCCGTAAGACAAACAATAAACATCCATGCCTTTCGACTCAGGATTCGAACCCGGACTCCTTACGGACGAATGATCAGAGGCCAGCGCCTAAGACTCACTGCGCCACCGGGGCGGCACCTTGTTCAATCCAGGAGAGAAATAATTACAAATAGTATTTATTCATAATGTTTATTATATATTATTGAAAGTTGTTGTTTCAGATTATATAGTATATTTTTTTCTATGATCAAAACGTCTGAATCTCTTTTTCAGATACCCTACAATTTTATTTCCATTATTTAGACAAAAAAGGTTACATGTAATTCTACGGTTCAGTTAACGTACTTTGGAAACTGTTTCCGACGCGAGAAAATAATTTTAGCTCCATTAATTAATGCAGAGTATCGTTCACTCTGCACCTGCATATAATTTTTCGTAATAATTAATCGTGTTTAGTAAAAGTTGATCATTCCTAATGCGATTGTAAGATAAAATATCTGTTTGTATTTATTATTCTTACTCGTACTCACTTGAAGAAGCGTGGTGTTACAATGCAGAAACTAACATACTTCATTAGACTATAAAAGTCAAGTGAAACTTCGAGCAAGGTCAGTTTCAATGAAAAGTCAATGACTCTTCGTAAAAGATCCGGTGGAAACATTGAGCCTGATGCTAAGTAAAGATACTGAAGAGTGTAAGTTTTATGTATGATTTATGAATCATAGTTAGTTTTTTAAGTATGTTTCTTTTAAGTATATTTTCATACTTAACTTGGCTTACACTTTTATTCAAGTAGTTTAAGCATATTTACTCGCTAACGTGTTAGCAAAGTGCTTTCCTTCAAGTCGCATTAAAATCTAATTCTGTAACATTTTTAAAATAACATTTAAATAAACATCACAACTGTTTTTTTATTAATTTCTGTGCTTTGTATGTTTGAGCATTTTATTTCTCAAAAGAAAAGAGGGGTAAATAAGACATCAATTTGTAAGTGCTACAATAAAGCCAATAGATGCGTACTCCTAAATCGAGGGAAAGAAAACAACAATAATCTATACATTTACACAATCTCAATCATTGCTGCCCCTTATAGAAATGTTGCATAATAAACGTTTAGCGTATCTTTCATTCTAAAAGAATAGAGCGAGCGCTGCAGCACATTTGAACCGGATTGTTATATCTATTGCTTTTCCAACATTATTTTAGATATAATAGTTTCCTTATTATTTCTGTTTCTCATGTGCAGGTGTAATTACTTTAAAACGAAATTTCCTGATTTCTTTCTGTATGCTGTCCTTTTTGTGTAGATCTATTACAGAATTTAAGTCTGTGCTTTCTTTAATGTAGTCAATCCATTTCTTTCTTTGGCCTTCCTCTTGCTGTGCTCTCCTTCAATTCCTACCATTTAATAATACGTTCGGTAGTCTTTCTGGGTTCATTCTTGAAATATGTCTAAAGTAGCTGAGTTGGGTTTTTTTTTTGACGCTGTAATTATTGTGTCTTCAAAATGAATGTTCTTCTCTGACTTTTTCAGCTCTAGATATAATAATATATTGGTGTATAGTTTCCACTGAGAATTATTTTTTTTTTAAAGAAAATATTTGTCTGCAACATTTTGTCCGATTAACAATTGTTGCGCTTTATTTGCACTTAAATCATCCGTTATGGGTTGAAGTTTTAATCATGTGCATCTGAATACTGCTCAGTTCTGTAAAAATACAAACTCATATTCCTACAAGTCTGAGTTCCCAAATAAATTATTTTAATATTTAGGTCCGGGCGTAATACATTTGTTGAAGCATACAATCAAAACAGAAAGTTGTAGTGATAAACTTTACCGCTCGTATTTATGTTCGGAGAATATTTCTGCAGACGAAGCATAAAGATTCTTTCATATTCGACCACCAGCAGAAGAGGGTTCTGCTACATTATATTGGAACAAGAACGTAAATAAGGATATCCTAGCCATGAGGTCCGAAATAGAAATGTCCGATCATTCCTTCCACACATCGTGTAGAATAGATGACAATTCCTTCATTCTTGCAGTGAGGCTTCTTCAATCATGGTCTGTGTTAGAACTGGACCTGCAACTTCGTGCTCTTTTGCTTGCCCTTCTAGAAGGGAAAATATGCAATGCCCGACAAAGAAATGCCACACTATGTAGGAATGTTCGAAAGCAGAAATAAACTTCACACACAGATAACCAAGTAGGTCCTGAACAAATAATTTAATTGTCAGTATGTTACATAATAGGACTCCAGTGGCTGAATATGCAAG